>NW_023612234.1:70000-156421 GCF_013339725.1 Rhipicephalus microplus
TCAATGGCCTGTTTACTAATAATTATTCGAACTGCTTGTGGTGTGATCCTGCCCCTGCCGAAGGCTCTGGTGGCTGGTTTTTGAGTCACTGTATATCTCGGTGTATCGATCATCCGTCAGGGCCAACGCGATGGCAACCTGTTCAGCGACTTCTGGTTTGGAAGTGTAAACTGTGGCGCAGTTGGTACACCTGCCCTGGTAGTCAACTACTACCGCGGCGAACTTATTTCGGTCTTTACATGAGGCTGAGTCGACAAAGCAAGCCCCCCTACCTCCTTTATCCAACTTCTTCAATAAAGCCTTAGCCCTGGACTATCCTTCTGGCGACGTTGAAGGTTTGGTGCATATTTCTTGGCAACGGGGCAACGATGATGCTCTCAGCAAAGTCCTTTGGTATCTTGGTGTACGTCTCTTGGTCGATCACAGGGTTGATCATGATTCTATCGAGGATCGATCTCCCCGTGCACGTTGTACAGAGTCTTGCTATTTGTGACATTTATTGAGCCTCCGCAGTTTCTCTAGTTGTGTTGTGTATGCCTAACTTGAGAAATGTTTGAGTGCTGGTGCGAAGCGGAAGACCCAGTGCACTCTTGATGACTTTCTTGATCCCCGCGTCCAGCTTCTTTAGTTGGGTTTGTGTCCAGTTATACATAGAATCCGCCTATGAAGTATGATATAGCACGAAAGAGTTGATCAACCTGATAAGATTGTCCTCTTTCATGCCTTTTGTCTCCCTGAAAGTCGTCTTATCATCCGGTATGCATTCTCTGTCTTGAAGACAATTTTCTTAAGCGCCATGTGATTCCTCCCATTTGCATCTATAAAAAAGCCCAGTACCCTCATCGTGTCGACGCTGGGTATATTTACCCCGTTTTCGGTCAATATATGTATGTCGCTTTCGGATAATGGCTTCCAGCCCATAAGTCTCCCCCCTTTCTCTTTTCTGTAAAGTAATAACTCCGATTTCTCTGGGGAGCACCTGAGACCAGTGGGCCTCAAGTATTCCTCCACTGTCTGCACCGCTTCTATGAGTGCATCTTGTACGTGCCCTTCACTACCACCAGCACGCCATATCGCAAGGTCATCTGCATAGATGGTGTTGTGTATGTTGCTGATATTGCTCAGTTTCCTGGACAGGCCGATCATGCACAGGTTGAAGAGAACGGGAGAGATCACCAAACCTTGGGGGGTTCCACGATCACCGAGTTTAACCATGTCTGAGTTGGTGTCTCCTATCCTTAACCTCGCCGTACGTGCCCCGAAGAAAGATTTTATGTAATTAAACATTTTCGATCGAAGTCCAATTTACTCAACAGTTTGAAGGATGTATTTGTGCCTAATGTCGTCGAATGCTTTCTCCATGTCTAGTCCGAGGATGGCTTTGGTATCTCTAGAGTATCCGTCTAGAATGTGGTGTTTAATCTGCTTCATAGCATTCTGAGTAGATAGTGAGGATCTGAAGGCTAACATATTGTTGGTGTATATGTTGTTGTCCTCCAAGAAATCCTTAAGCCTGTTTAGGATTGCATGCTCGGCAACTTCTCCTACGCATGATGTAAGCGATATTGGTCGCAAGTTCTCCAGACTTGGAGATTTACCCGGTTTCGGTATTAGTATGACTTGAGAAAGTTTCCATTCATCTGGAACTTCACCCGAATTCCATGCTTCGTCAGTGATTCAATAGAGGGTTCGTCGAGACTTCTAAGTGACATGTTGGTGACGCCATCTGGGCCAGGGGCAGATTTTCTGTTTAACCCACTCAACACCCTTCTGATTTCAGATAAAGTGAAGGGTCGATCCAGCTCCGGCTTAGGGGCTCCCCGGTATTCCGATCATAGGAATCGTTCTGGCTCTTTAGCGACTGGTAGGTATTTGTCTATGAGTTGTTTAGTAACTGTTTCAATGTCTTCATTTTTAAGGGCTGTGTGTATGGCCCGGGCAAGACAGTGTCTCTGGTTGGACCTGGTGCCTTGTTCGTCTAGGAGGTGCTTAATGAGTTTCCAAGCTTTGCCGTTCCTGATCTGCCCATCAATTGTTGCACAAAATTCATTCCACTGCTGCTTACTTAGGTTGGTGCAGTGCAGTTCGATTTGTTTATTCAGTTCTGCTATTTTCTTCCTTAGTTTACGATTCAGTCTTTGAGCCCGCCAATTTTTAGTAATGGCCTGCTTTGCTTCAGTTAAGTGGGCTAGTTTAGAATCCATGGCCTCCACGTTAGCGTCAGTGAGAAGCTTTCTGGTGGCTGATTTGATATCATTCCTGATGGATTCGCACCACTTTTTGAGGCTTGGTTTGGTAGCATTTGGTTCGCTTTGCGTTCTAATTCTGCGAAAGACATCCCAATCAAGAACATCAAATTCTCGAGTGCGGGCTTTCTCATCCTCCACCCTTACCTCGAGAACATAGTGATCACTGCCGAAGTTATGACCGGTACTTGTCCATATGGGATGCTCTATGTTCTTGACAAAAGTTAGGTTGGGTGTGGTGTCTCTACAGACAGAATTGCCGATTCTTGTGGGATACCCTTTATCCGTAATCAATACCAGGTCTTGCTCGTCCGAATGATGCCATAGATTCCTGCCTTTGGGGTTTGTCGCAGTATATTCCCAGAGTTCATGAGCAGCGTTGAAGTCCCCTAATATGATTAAAGGCCTATGTTCCGCGAGTTTCATAGCTTTCTCGAAAATTATCTTGAACTGTTGCTTGTAGTGCTTCGGGTTACTGTAAATGGTGAGGGCAAATAAGCTCTTGCATCTTTGATTTTTGTATGAGACCGGCAATAATACATGCACTATTCTAAGTTTGATTTTGATATCTGATGCCGTCTGATCCGAGCCCAACCCTGCAGCTTCTATGATGGCTTTGCCTACCTTGGTGGAACCCAACTTGCTAATATTGATGCCGCCACGTGGCCGTAGGATAATCTTGAAGTGATCCTTAGGCATGTAGGGCATGCGGGACGCCCTTGTGAATCTCTTCTAGACCTGATTGCCTTTCTCAAATGTTCTAGACGCCGCGTCCGTGTGAGGCCCAGCTCCAGCTGAGTCCCCGCTAACAGCGGATTTGGTCGACATTCACATGGAAACTGCTGCTTGCCGCCCTTACTCTTCGGTACACTCATCGGGTGATATGCTCTCCCCGTCCAACATTATTTGCATGTCGAACGCGCGGCCACTCGCCCCCGACGAACGTCACTTGGCGCGCGTCCGTGTGGCGTTGACCCGGCTCGGCGTAGGCCTACCTCAAGAACGGGGTCCTCGGCCCAAAAAGTCTCGTAAAATGATGAAAAGTTCACCCACCGCAGAAAATTGATGTAGCCTTGTTCTACTCGATGTTATACGTCGATCGATGTAATCCATTCAATGACACACATTGATAAACTGGCGGAAACAGATGTTGAGAGCGGGAGCCGATATTTTCCTTCCTCACTGTTCAGCGCCTGCGGCGTCTCTCCTATCTATCAATCTATCTAACTATCTATCTATCTATCTATCTATCTATCTATCTATCTATCTATCTATCTATCTATCTATCTATCTATCTATCTATCTATCTATCTATCTATCTATCTATCTATCTATCTATCTATCTATCTATCTATATAGCCGCCTACGACTTCTAGCTCTCCTGGCCGTTTCAATAATGGTACCGATGCCAAACTTGGTATGGCATAACACGACTGTATGAAGAGCATACTTGACTAGTCATAACATGAAAATCGTGACATGTATGTCATAAATGTCATGATTTACTTTCAATGATTCTGCAGCTCTTGCGGTGGTTTTGTTTACGTGACATGTTGCAAAACTCGTATGGTACGACATGATTGCATGACGAACAGAAGCGACAGAGCCTAACATGAAAATCATGACTTGCGTGTCATGTAACAACATGACTACATGCCACGCTCATGATGCGCTCACGGCCATTTCGCTACCATCACACATGCCAAATTTTGTATTACGTGACGTGACTGGAAGACAAAGGTATGTGACTGGGGCAAATATGATAATAATGAGGTGCGTGTCATGTGACAACATGACTACATATCCACAGTCAAGACGCCAATACGTTTCGACGTGACACGGTGCGTGTGCTCGCCGGCGTTCATTTCGTCGCGTCACGCCAGCGTCCACGCGAGGCGGCAGTCTTGCCACATACTCGCTGGCAGCGCACCGTGCTGCGTTGCTTTTGACGCATGCGCGTCTCAGCGCGTCCGGCGTCCCTCCAGTCACGATAAGAGGGAGACGTAGTGTTGTCTGGGTAACGCATCAGCACGAAATGCAGCATGTCGCATATTCGCGCCGGTTGCCGTCAGGCCGCGCCGACGTACGCTGGTCGCACCGGTCGCGCCTGGCGCCAGACAATAGAGTTCCCGCGTTTTGCTAACGTAGCATCCCTGTGTCCAGCGTGCGTGCACGTCAACGCTACATTGGAGTCAATTGGGCCATTCATGATGCGCTCACGGCTGTTTTGCTAACTCCGTCTATACCAAATTTGGTGTTACGTGACGTCAATGGATGACGAAAGTATATGATTGGTGCAAACATGATAGTGCTGACAAGCGTGTCATTCAAGGAAAATGACAAAATACCACTCTCAAAGCGTGCTCGCAGGCAGTTTCGCTAGCTCAACATATAATAAATTTGGTATCACGTGACGTAAATAGATGACGAAGGTAAACGACACGTCTAAACCCAATATCATGACACGGAAGTGACGTACGACATAATTTACCTCCACCTCGTAAGATTGTACTGATTTTAGAGTGACCTATCAACTTTCCTCATTCGTGCTTCGCATACCACCGATTCTCACTCTACAGGAGATCTGCCAGTTTTTTCAATTTGCTGCATACCTGTACATTTTCAATGAGGTCCCATGACTTCTCTTTTTCTGTTCTTTGGGTCACAAAAGCGAAACCCTACTATGGCTTTCAGGTGTTCATAGACTAAAACAGATATAAATGAGTGAAATAGTGAAATAATTATTCATGACTTATTACCATTGTTCATAGATTCTAGCGCAGTTGTTGTGCGCTTTTATTGATGCGAAAAAAAAATTAGGTTCTCAACGGTAACCATGTTTCATGGTAGAATGGTAAACATGGTACTTTTTTGCAAGAAATTAAGAGGATATTTGCATTGCTACTTTCAAGACTTGTTCAATACATCGGGATAAGTACATGTGATCAATAATTCTCAAATCCTCATATGAAGATGTTCAAAATGCTGTGAAAATGATTTCCACTCGGCTCCTCAAGCTTTAAGCTAGCGGATGAATGAGAGCATTCAATTCGAGTTTCTGTGTTGATATCTTTCGCGGGAGATTTTCAACCATACATCAGCATACAGAAAGAGAACCCACCAAAGAAATCCTAATTAGGACTATCACCTCAAAATACACGTTGCATAGATATAATGAGCCCATTGCAGCTGTTTTGCAGAAGTCAATATTTGGAGTAATACAGAAACTAAGTGCCACACGAATTATTAGTTGTTAAATTGTAGCTATTACATCAAAAAGTGTCAAAATGATTGCAACGTAACAAACCAAAATTTATTTAAAACGAAGAATCGCCTGTCGAAAAGTCAGTATGAATAGATCTCTAGAAGAAATTTATTTGTAGTTTTCAGAAACGCGCCAAGCACGCAGTGGGCTTTTTCAACGTTGGGAGGGGCATGCTAAGCCTGACCGCCGCATCATTGGGCTCTCTGGATGGCCCAAAGTTCTTGAAACGACGCAAGGCAGGTCGAGTCTCAACTGCGCAATGACGTCATTCAATCTCTCTTTCGCTTCTCTTACCCGCAGCAGCTACCGGCTCCTTCCAACACACCAAGGTGGTGTTGCTCCTCCGACCGTTCGCAACACCCTTCTCTGTATTCACCCTCACCACCGCCCGCAACGCTCAACCGCGCGTCGAATGGAAACACTCTTTTGGCTCGTTGACCTGCTATGAAACTTGCACGAAACCCAACCCACCTTCCGCGTCTTTGCATTTCAAAGAAACGTTTACTTGAGTAAAGGCTACATCGAGATACGCTTCAAACCGCCAAACCGTTCTTCCAGCACCCGCGTCGCCACCCGTTTGAGCCGGGTCAACGTCGTGCGCACCGCTGCTGCTTTGTATGCCACTAAGGTTTCCTTCGGGAAAATAATCCATACTTTTTAGGGGCAAAGATCCTTAAGCCGTGGGTCGTGCGTCCTCGATGTACGTAGTAGTCGTAATAGGTAGCCGCCTCTCGTTCAGTCCCGGAATGTCCGCTGGATGAGGGTGTTTGTGTATGATGATTATGTGATGAAAAGATGCGAGATGGTGGTACTTGGAGCGTTCTCAAGATGGGCGGACGGACTGGTGGATGAACGGACTGACAGACAGACGAACAGACAGACAGACAGACACCCACCCACACAGACAGACAGACAGACAGACAGACAGACAGACAGACAGACAGACAGACAGACAGACAGACAGACAAACAGACAGATGAATGGACAGGCAGACAGACGGATGGATGGACACGCCCAGCGGACGGACGTGTCATGGTTTACTGATTAAACTCTCCGATGCTTCGCCCCGCTTATCATCATTATTCCGGGGATATGCTGCAATTTTCAATAGAAAATTTTCTCGGTTTTTTTACGGAAGTTAGGCCTGCCGTTTCTCAGGTGGTGCCAGGAAACCCTTCTTCAATTTTCTTTTCAATTCTCTCCAAGCGACAAATATTGACAGGAACACGATATGATAATTTTTAAGTTACTTTAAATCTCCCTATAGAGACCTTGACTATGAGAAGGTTTATCATAATTAAGGATTGCAATATAGGCACGCTTTCAAAGGTAGTTTGTAATTTGGTATAATCTTTAATTTCAGTACATGGATAGCGAAACGAAAACAAAAAAAAGGCACAGGTAAAAAATGCACTACACTATAGTAATATGTTGTCGCAAACTGCACGAGAAGCCAACAGACCAGACAACTAAGAAACACAATTGCTTTTAAAGTTTTGCATACTTAATGTAATTTCAAGCATGTCAGCAAACTGTTCATTCGTAACTGCTGCATAATATGTTAGTAAGAGCTCTCTGCCACATTTCAGACGTGTTTTACGCATCTCGTGGCGCATCGACTAGACCATCAGCACACATTCATTAGGTTTCATTAGGTGAACCTTTTCAAGTCATTGCGCTGTATAGCCAGCGCGCGAGTAACGGAAAAGGGTTGAATTCTTTTACCTCTGGCTCTCTATTGCCGCAAGAAAATACTTGCATCTGTCACTGCAAAAAAAAATGAGGTTATCTAACATAGTGAAAACACTTGCGCTTCTTATACGCCCCGTAGGTTTTCTTGCAGTCGAGGATGTGGCCAGGAGAGAGGAAAAGTACAGGGCTCCAACGCAGGCGTCGGTGACGCCTACATGTGTCTACCATCATTTCTTTCGTTATGGGGGCGGCCACGAAAGAAACATGCTCCTGACGACGACATCTCCTCCAATCTCGGTGTCCAGAAATGTCTGCGTCCATCTTCTCCGGGCAATCATTGTCGCATTCACCCTGTCAGAAACAGTGCGACGTTTGGGCGGGTTCTTTCACTTTGCGTTCCGGTTCTTTATCGTTGCTTGCCGTCTCTTTCACGGCCGTTTTTTTCACCGTGATCGACTCAATGCAATGCCTGCCGATGTCACACCTCCCCGCCACATTGTATTCGATGCCACACAAAGCTCCGCTGCCAGATCAACATGCGCTGGAACGTGACGCCAGGTCCTCGTTCGCCTGAAGGTCGACAAAACACAGTAGTCGTGTCCCAACGAGTCGTCCTGTTATTTCTTTTCCTAAGGATAAACACTGACACAAAAATTTGTATAAATAAAACTACAGTGCCATAAAAAGCTGGTGGCCACAGTGGCTGAAACCTGAAACAGCAAGTCACTGTGCGGCGGTTCGTAGTTTTTGATCTCATAGCTATCTTGGAAACGCTAGTCTCCTAGAGGCCGCATAACACCAATGCAAACACAGACAGGCACTAGCACTCACCTAAACAAACAAAGCCGCAGCTGTATAGCCCATCCGGACAGGTCTCCTTCTTGTGGAGCTTTAGCGACGACGGCAAGAATTCAATCGTAGTCAAAATGAAGGCTACAATCTCAGGATGTCTGTTCTATATAGCTTTTGTGCTGTATTCAGCTTTTTTCCCCGCGTATTGCATTATGCGAGTGAGCCATACTGATGGCCTTTTTTTATTACATGTCAAGTCTCGTGTTTTGTCACTCTAATTTTCATGGAATGGTGGAAGTAAAAGATATTATGCATAAAAATATGTGATGTAGTTTGGAGGCTTGAAAGTTTGCTTCATGGACCCCTCTCAATTTTGAATATTTAGTGTATCTCAGACCAGCTCATACATAGGGTGCAATCACTAACAGCCAGCGTAAGAGTGCGTCAACAGGAGACCTTGGTATAGGGATGTGTACAAGCTCTGTCTGCTCATATGTAAGATGTACACACTGTCCTTAGTTGTTTTTCTTGTTAAACTTGTGTAAAAATAACGAGTAAAATAAAGCTTCCCTTATTGAATCAAGCCTGAGGCTGGGAAGAAAAATGAAATTATTCTGACAGCCCCTTGATTTTTCACAGTTTTTTTAGTGATCTTACTCTCTTTAACGTTTGAATACGAGCGAATCCGGCCTTTCATTCATCTATTGCACACTTTTGTGGCTAAATTCTTTCTATACTGGGTTTCTTGATATGATCGTATGAACGAATTCAAAGATATTAGCATAGAATTGAAGAAAAAAATTTTGCAGTGCCGGGCAAAGCAAGAGCAATGGTTCAAGTGGTCGATATGAGGACCTTACTACGGCTGCTTCAAGATTTTGCTTTGTTTGGCTAGATCTAAACATGGCTGCTGCCTTATGCTTAACTAAATCTTCTAAATCTAAGCTTGGCTACTGTTAGATTTCGCTGAGTTTTGCCAGGTCTATACTTGAGTGCTGTTAGATTTTGGTATGTTTTGTTTAGCCTGAACTTGGCTATCTCTTTCACTCATTACGTCTCTCGGATCGACCAGCTTTGCTGTTGCTCAGAGTTTGCGTGGCAGTGAAACATTTTTCACTTTTTATTTTCATGACATCCACACAGTTTTAAGTGATTATTCTTTCTTGAGGAATACCAACCTCCCAATTCGCTACGCCGGTCACTTCATCAACGCTTTATAGGCGCACCCTTGGAAACTCCTGGGGTGGATTGCCACACCAGTGAAGTCGACGACAGTTCAATATCGTGAATTTACATGAACTGTATCGTAAAAAAACTCAATAAAGTGTTTGAAAAACTTGAAAGGCTTCAACGAGTTCTTTATGCTTCGTTTCCTATTCAGCCAGCTTAAATCATAGCAACTTGCATTTTTTTTCTTCCCCAGGGCCAGGTAGAAAATCGACAAATGTTTTTGTTAACATCCCTGCCTGCAACTGAACCTCTATCTTTGTCTTTCACGCCACGAAGCTAAACGGGAGGCAGGACACTCGGTGACGGCTGATTGTCGTCGCGGTGGTCGCTCGCCTATCTTCTTCACAGATGGCACGAAGCTGTTGCGGTATCTATGAAAACGGCGAAGCAGGGGGTTTTGTTGACGCACGTCTTAATGGCAGATTTACCAGCCTGTTGAAAAAATCGGAGGCGAAATGCAGGCGTCTGACGTTCTCTTTAAACTTTCTCAAAGACATGCTAAACGAATCCGGGAACTTTCTGACGGCAGTACGCCCAACGGTTCTCAGGAATTGACTGTTTCCTCTCGACGCTCATTCTGGCTGTATTGTGATTCAGCGCGCTTGAGAGGAGCAGCCAGTGCGGGAAAATTTGCATGCTCCTCGCACCAGCGAAAAACGAAGGCACCTATTACCGGCCAGTGACCAATACTCTACAAGAAAACTTATCAAACAATGAATCAATCAAATAAAAAGAAAACCTTGAGTGCGTGTGCACTCCCATTTGTGGGCTTGTCGGTTTTCATTAGTGTATATTCGGTCAAATTAAAACAATACCCAGTAATGTGACAAAATTAAAGGTTCAAGAAAAATTATTTTTATAGTGAAGTCAAAACGTGACGTATTTGCAGCTTCAAATTAGACATCAATTTTATTTTGCATAACGACTGGTACCGATAACTCGAGAACATGACCACGTCCTGCGGGGAGGAGTCTGGTCTCCAAAATTAATGATCCAGACGTTGGAATCAAAATTGCCTCGATAAGACACAACTCATGACAGTGAAAACAATAGTATGTGAGCTACTTAGCCATAATTGCTCGTTTTCAGTCCGCGAGTGCTCCCCGTAAGACATTTGCATGAAAAAAAGCATTGCGATTTGAACATATCTACTGAGCAAAGCAGAAGATTTAGCGAAACATACGTGTTTTATGCAATGCAATAAATTGGTGCGTGACAGTGTGCTTCCTGTGGGCCAAAAAACATTATTTTCTAATTTTGGGTCGAAAGTCCATCTGCGAAAAAGGCAACAGTGTCACTTTTGATCCTTGTCTTATATACGAAAAAATAAATGCTCTGTGTGCGCTGCATGCTCCAACGAGGCCGCTTAAATTGCGATGAGCCCCGCCGCGGCGGTCTAGTGGCTAAAGTATACTCGGCTGCTGATCCGCAGATCGCGGGAGCGAATCCCGGCTGCATTTTTGATAGAGGGGAAATATAGGCCCGTGTGCTCATATTTGGGTGCATGTTAAAGAACCTCAGGAGATCAAAATTTCCGCAGCCCTCCACTTCGGCTTTTCTCATATGATGATTTTGGGACGTTAAACCCCACATATCAATCAAGGAATTGCGACGAGTGTAAACAATATTATCTGGTTTTTCACGTCGAAAAATTACAATATGAGTATGAGAGAGGCCGTAGTGAAGGGCTCCGGGAATTTCGACCATCTGGCGTTTTTTTAACGTGCGCGGAAATCGCACAGTACACGGGCCTCTACCATTTCGCCTGCATCGAAGTGCGACCGTCGCTGCCAGCCGGGATCGAACCCGTGACCTTCGGTCCAGCAGCCGAGCAACGTGGTCGCTGCTCCACTGCGGTGAACGCGAGTGAAAATAATCGTTGCCAAGGTGATTTGTTCCACTTGTGCAGGTAACAATTGCTAAAGACCGGATTCCTTGCGTTCATATCGTGCCACATTGATATATGAGCATAAATTAGAGATTAGGAAGTGCTTTTACAGTGTTTTTATAGCACCTAATATTGCCTATTCTTGATGTTTGTGCCTAAATTTCTATAAGGGCTGATAAATGGCTGTTTTCAAAATTGGTTTCGTTATGACCACTAATTAACCTAACATTTTGCTTTTGAGTACAGTTAGCGGTCGTTATTTTTGTTACCGGGCAAACTTCGGCTTTCGCAACTCCATGGGCGGCCACCCATAATACATCTCGGAAGTTCCTTACAGCACTGTCAAGGCTACAAGGCCCTTCTAAGCAAATAGGAAGGCCAATTAACCTCAACTAATGCGCTGATCAGTGTCGCGTCGTCGGCTCCGCATCTATACGACGTCTGCTCGCGTGTGTATAGGCAACAGGAGGTGCTTCGGTGCAGCCGGAAGTTTACGAAGAAGGAACGCGAAACCGCCAAGCGTCATCAGCGAAAACTATACATGTAGGAACATAAAAACTCTGATGACCACGTCGTTCTTGTTTTGTTTGTCATTTAGTTCTTAAACGATGCTTTGCAGGTCGCATGAGAAATTTTAGACACTAGAAGTTGTTACGTGGCCAATGGAGACCTTTGTACAAATACAATCTTTCGATTGGTTCATCACAAGCAGCGAAAGCATGATGCGAGGAGGGGAGCCTGAAACCTTTGCAGTTCGCCCTGCGCAGACTTCGCAAGCTCCTTCTTTTGCTTTTCGGTACCGGAGCAACACGGAGATGCAAGTTGAAACGACGCAGACGCATTAACAAGTCATTCTTGGTTGATGTAATCATTTTTTTGTTTTAGATTAGTCAAGCATCAGTTGTTTTAAGCAATTGCGAAATGTCCTTTTTCAAGGATCACTGAAAAATATTTAACTTGAATGCCACTGCTACACGTGATACGCTATTATGTTCTATATTAACCTTATTGTCGGCAAAATGAGCTATACAGTTTTGAGTGCAGTGGTTATTTCTATCTCGTTCCTTTTCTGACATGTCCCCGTGCGCTGCTTCACACTGAGCTTCTATTCAAGCAACAGGTTGTATAAATTACACACATCGCCTCGCGTAATTGTCGCAGCAGTGTGATGTACTACTTTGACGTATGCATGGCCAAGGTCGTATGCAAAAACTTTCCGGGGGGGGGGGGGGGGGGGGCTCCTTGATCTAATGTGGCAGTGTGGCAGACAAATGTTATTTTGTGCTATGCATGCATGGTACAAACATTGGGGGAGAGGGGGGGTTTCAGAAGCCTGAGCTTTGACTGTGATCCCTTGGCTATGACTAGACTCTACTATGGTCCTGCGCAAGACCATTCCTTGTTGTACATCGTGTAATCTATGTTGGGGTGCGTGTCCATGAGTCCAATACATTTCGCGTCTGTCCGGGGCACGTAGCGTTGGAAATCTTGGCAGACTATCTAAAGATCGTGGGCGCGCAGTGCATTCATTTTTCTTGCCAGCTTGAAATGCTGAAATCAGGTAACAGGCCTCTTAAGGTTTTCATTGACCTTCCGCGACTAGACCGATTTTGAAGGAGGCTGACAGAACGTTCTGGTCTATAAGTGGTCTCGTTATTCGCTCGTCGTGCATGTCCTTGTCACCTATGCCAAAAAAGAGACATTAAATCATGTTTATTCGATGGTGGTCACTTAATCAACTATGCTGCACAACAAAGGGAGACACTGTGTCCTGCAGGTTCTGCAGGAAAAAAAATCATGGCTATGCGAAACTATCGGCTTCTTTGTACCATCATTAGCTGAAACATTTATTTTTGCTTTCCTGTCGCAGACACGGGTACAGCACGTATTTCTTCGAAAATTTGATTTTTTGTGAAAAGGTATAGTTACCTATATTTACAATTTTCGGGGACTAAGATTGTGTTTCACCTGCCTACCTTTGGCGCCTAAAACCCTATTTTTTAGTGTCCCATAAATTCGGCCTATAGTGATTACGATGTCACATCCACGATGTTCTAATGAGACAAGTAGTCTTGATTAGCATTTAACTACCCACTGTTGTTTGGGTATTTGTTTTTTATTTATATTTGTCAAAGGTAATCTATCCTCTGCCCCAATCTGAATGTACTATTGTTAATACATTTCGCTCCGTATCGACTTGCGGCCAGTGTGACTGGCCTTCGAACCTGTGATCTTGAGTTTGGTCCTGCAAAGCTGCAGTCGCTAAGCCACTGTGACAAGTTTTGTGGAGTTTTGCGACTAGTATAACTTGTGCAAGGTATTGTGTGACCACTGTATATAGCGACGTATATTAAAAAAGTTTGATGGAACGCTCAGTTAACTTTTCTCTCTTTGTACTTTTTCTCTTTCTTGTATTCATACCGTCTCTTCAATTTGTTCGCTTTTTCTCTCTCTCTCTCTCTTTGTTTGATTCTTTCTCTTTATTTTTTCTGTCTCTGCTTTTTTGTGTGTGTATTTCTCTCGTTCTCACTTTTATGTGATACTTTACTTTCCCTCCTTCATTTCCATAAAAATTGTTTACAGCTGAAAGAAATATCTTTTCGCACAATATATAACAGCCCCTACGAGAAAGACGAGACAGTAAATAGAGGCCTTGGTGTGAAAGTTTAAGTTAACCGTCAGACTAAAAACGTGTCCTTGTGCATGCGAAGTGTACAAAGTCTGGAGCTGTCGTATGGAGTTATTTGCACAGTGCTACATAAAAAAAAACACCACAGCATGCTACAAGACTAGACCACAACTCTGCGCTTTTTCTCAGTGCCGTAAGTTCACATTTCGTCTACGTCAAGGATCACGAAAATGACGAAAGGTCAAGAACACAGTGTGCTTCAGGTCGGACCCAAAATTTGAATGCCATCTCCAATTGTTTTCTTCTAAAATTGTTCTCGAAGCTTCAATAACTGTTATCCAACTCTTCAGACGAAAAATGCTTACTCGTGCAATGCTTCCGAAATAAAAAAAAAAAAGGTGCGGGAAAGATGATACAAAAAGAGCATGATATAGAGTTTGTCCACTGCCTGACGTCACATGGAGCAATCCACGAGTGTTCCTGACCCAAACAGGTCGTCAAAATTGTTCGCGCTCGTGCTTTCAAACTAACATGGTTGACAGGTACCTATTTCGAGCCCCACATGTGTCACCGACAGCGCTTTCCTTTCGTTTATGGCATCAGCACCCAGAAAATCTATACCCTCCGGCGTCTGAAAAAATCATGACCAAGAAGTACTTGGGATGCTCTTTGAAAGCAGCTGCACATGACAATTCAACAAATCAGTTCTGTATGCTGTCAGTTGGTGTATGTGTTTAATCGGCGAATACAGCGGAGCCATATTTTGTGAGGTTCAGTTGCCAAAAATGGAGCGACAACATTGGACTTGGACTCGTTGGCTAAGCAGATAAGGAATAGCGCGTCGCAAATTGGGACTGACAGCTGACCTTCTAAATGTATCGGCTGGTCTCCTTACAGAGTTACGTTTACTTTTGCTGGTCCTCGTCTTCAGAGCTCACGTGATACTTCAACTGCTGCAATAGACATCGAGCAAATTTACTAGCCCATTTCCAAATTTTCTAATGCGGGTCGCTTTGGATTAATATTGTTATTGTCACTACCACTTCAAACTATGTCTTCAGCTACTCTATCAGCTATCCTTATTTTAGATGCAAATGATGTAGTTTTTATGCGTGAAAAACAATATTAGACGCTTTTTGCTTTTACGATTTTTTATCTACATGTCGTGAATAGAATTTTCCTATGGAAAAAACAAAGTTGCGTTCAATATACATGTGTTTTATCTTCACATAGAAAAAGGATTCATGAGTAATACGACGTTTATGGCCCTAAATACCTTGAACAATGATTTAAAGGCGCACCGACAAGAAAAGTTTGTATTCTCGTCTTCCTGCATGAAATGTAAAGTCAAGCACTGAGGAGCCTCAAATAGTGCACTATGCAAAATTAATGGCGAAATGTTTGGAAAAGGCAGTTTCGGTTCATACTGACCTCTGACGTCACAGTGCGGTATGAGCTTCTGGTCACGTGCCAACGCAATATATTGTGGCATTTTCGCTACCATTTCGCACTGTTGGTTCGTAAGTGACACAAAATTGGCCATTTTGAAAGTTTTAGCACCTGAGGTCATCATTAGCCAGACTGCTGCGTCAAGTCACCAGAATCAGAATTAGTACTCCGGCTTAACGTGAAGTTAGTGTCAAGCTCTGATACTAACTTCATTGATAAAAATTGCTTATTGCTTGTTTATAACAAAATATTGCATATTCTTGCCAACTGCTGAGTTTCAAACTTGCTCAGAGTAGTCTCTGCATAGAGTAGATATTTATGGGAGAGTAAGCTCACCTCCGAAAAAATGGTGTCGATTCCCCTTCAATGTAGTACCTACCAGTGAACAAATGCAGAACGCCGCGAGCTATTTGATCAGCATTTCATAAAAGTATAAGTTGTTTTTCGCAGTCATGCACCATATGTGGATCTAGAGAGACTTCAGTTTCTCGTTTCCACGATCTGGGGGCATCAATACTGTATCGTAGCAGAAGTGATGCGTAGTAACCAAATTATCGCACCTATATAGAATTTTTCATGTATGTGATAATAATCCGAGCACTACGATAAAATATAGGGGCTTGAAATATGAATAATCAAATGCGTGAATTCAATTATAATGCTCTTTATAGCTGGTATTTTTCACGGTTGTAGGTGAATGCAGCCAGCATTACGCACCCTAAAATTTCTCTTCAATTTTGTATGCATAAGATTTCAAAATGAGTGCTGTAACAGCGCTGCTGCGGCAACAATACCGTTTTCAAAGGAGCGACCTAAGTTGCTTGCTGTCGCTGAGAGGCTAATACGCGTTCTTTCCGGCCTCAGTGTTATCCTAAATTTGCCGAATCGTAATCAATATGATGCCTCTATGTCACCGTTTTTGTCCGGAGCAGTTTTTGCTGCCAAAATTACATCACACGCCTCTCCAGAAAGTGGACTGACGCAATTACCTCGGTGTGGCCAGTTAAATGCGAACACCCAATCCGACAACAATAAGGTTTTAAAGCCAGAAAAACGGCGAGGCAAGATAGAAAACAGAACAAGCGCTAGCGCAGCAAGCCTCAAAAAGCACGAAAGTGAGATTTGGATCAATGGTCATATACATTTAAAGCTGATTGTATCCTATATCACGAATGACAGCTATAATTTTTCATAAATATCAACTCGACTAGACAGGTCTGCAGGCTTCTATTAAAGTCTGTGACATCTCCTGAAGTGAGAAATGATCAGCAGCCTTCACTCACCCAGTCATAAAAAAGTGTAAATTATGTCTGCAACTACTATAGGCGTACGTAGGTGTTCTGTTCTAAAACAATGATTTCAAATACAGAGCTTGACAGGTGATCTACCCACGTTTTCATTGTCCAGTCTACAAAGCACGCATTCTCATTACTATATTTTTGATTTTTAGTGAGCAAATAAGGGGGGGGGATGGAAGGCCATGTTTGGTTGCTAAAAAACGTTGATTTTATATTCTATTAAGGCAGCGGACGTAAGGGTAATTATTTAGGTTTTATGGCCCAATAGTATGACAAGTATGAGATACGGCGTAGTGCAGGGTTCCGGAAATTTCGGACACCTGGGGTTTTTATTGTGGACCTATATCTAAACACACGGACATCGAACAATTTCGCTTCCATCGAAAAGGCGGCCGTCACGGCCGGTATTCGATCCCATGACCTCCTGGTAAGCATTCTAGGACCCTAATCACTCGACTGCCGTGGTGGGTAGTAATCAGGCAGAGACTTAGGCCAAGGAACGCTCAAGTGGAATATTCAACTGTTTCAGTTTCAGTTTCAGTTTATTACTTTGAAAATCTTCAGTTTATTGCTTTCAGTTTCGTATTTCTGGTCCAAGCGATAATTTATTAAGGTGGTCGTAACTCGACCCGCAAGTTTCTTTGAACAGCTTTAACGTTAGTACATCTACTACAACCTTCAATACATGCTTGAAAGTTTGGTCCACATCGATTGCAAGCTTTCCCTTTCGCCTACTTTAGATTTCTATCTATCTTATATTTACTCTACTATGCCTGAAAACTACTCAAATTTTCAGCCATGCTCTCCTTCGCTTGATTGTCTGTTGGCTTTACAAGGTTTTATGTAAGGACGAAATGAGCTCCTTGATCATAAGATTCAAGTATTGACGCAATGTATTACAATAGGACCAGGTTTATTGAGGAAGCATGGGAAATAAAGACTCCAAACTTTTTGAAACAAACTATCAAATACTCATATGCAAGGCGCAGATCAGCCGTTAGTTGCGAAGAGAAGCTTGAACGATGCTGTTAAATAACAATTGAAAAAAGTGCCGCGAAGTTGAAGCAATGGATGTGATAGAAACAAATGAGAGTGTTCTATGAAGTAAGGTTACTCGCAACTCTTATGAACCCTATCTTGCCTAACTCTACAAATATGCTGTTGTAAGAGGATACGGCCGCTCCAGAAAACGAAAAGATTGTCGCCCTTTCCTGTCGTCTGACGCGTATACTAAGCGGTGAGAGCACAGCAACTTACACGTGTGTACGAGCTGACTACTGATAATTGTAGGGATAGCACGCCGCCAGTGCTTGCGACCGCACCTTTATGCTGAGAGTTTGCAGTCGCTGCATATGTCTTGTTGCTACCCGAGCAACTCAGCCCTCCCTCTCCCCAACCTCCTCTCATTCTCCTTCACCCTACAACTGACGGACAGGATGTTTTGCCTTTGCTTGAGTAGCCATCGACGGCAAGCCTCGAACGTGGTGCAACTTTATGGGATGTGCCCTTCGTGCCATGTAGATGGCTGGCTTGTTTCCTATATGCTTCAGCTGCGCTCGTCGAAAAAACTTACACATGTTTACTCCACGTGGAACACATGAGGCTCTGGCGGATGTCATACTTTTCGTCTATACACTGACATCACAATGACAGCAAAAAAGAACCGCCTAAGGTGCCCCCATGTTTTTTGTTGCCATAAAACAAAAAAATCAACAACAATGCCTCAACTTTGGTTGCAGCGTATAAAGTGTGAAGTGATGCTGATTAACGACAAAGGCCACCATTTCTATTGAAAGTTTTTCAATGGCTATGGAAAACAGTGATGTAGAATTACTGTTGACCACTTCTGGTGTTTAGTCAGGATTTAATGTAGAATCATGGCACTACCCATCACAAAATCATGAAAAGGAACGATCTGCTCCATCATAACCGCCGCATATTACAGCCTTCTGCATTTTTGTCCGCCCTCAACCACGGATTTCGCCTGGCATATAAGCTTTAGATTTGCGCCCCTGGGAGCTGAACCATATTATCATCACGACACCCCCTGACCCAAAAAACGATCTACTCTGTCGTGTGGGCACTGCTCGCGTAGGAATATGCGAATTCACTCCGTCTGACGGCGTGTTCTATATGAGCCCTTCGAAGTAAGAAAAACAGGTCCCTTGGGACACTTTCTGCTCAGGGATGAAAAACACGAGAATTCACTCTACTACAGAATCTATCTCACTTGCAAGCAAACGATGACCGATCACCGCATCTTCCAATTAAAATAAGCCGTTTGCGTCGGGAGAATCATTATCTTATGTGCGTATGCGCCAGTGATACACTGAGGTAACAATACCGACTTCGAAAACAGTGCGGCAATTTTTCTTCTTGTTGGTTTGTGAAGTAAAATAGTGCCAAGGCTTTACTTGGAGGCTAGTTAGTAACATTCATGCGAGACAATCGAGCACGGGAGGAAGTAGATTGATCAGGCGGAACCTGCCGCGCGTGGAAAGGGCGGTGCTGGCATCGAAAACATTTTTTCACTGTGAAGCACGAGAGAGCCAGGTGATTGCTTCGATCGATCACTGTGGGGGGCATCAAAGGGCTGCGACCCAGGAGCCTAGAACAAGCAAATATGACCCAAGAGAGGCGTGTACTAATGCGAACTCAGCAACCAACATAGATAGGGTTGGAAGCCTCTTGAAAGTTGTTCTTGCCTCCTTCCCTTCCCGCTTTCACCTCTAGTATTTTTTCTCGCACAGAGCTGCTAACACGAAAGGAATCAAGGGGTGTGAATAGAGTCACGCCGCATGGTTGGGTGAAACATTTATATATATGTGTGCGCTTTCATCTACTTCAGAGGCCAGCTGATGAATGGGAGTAAATCACCGGTTGCGTGACTCTTAATAAATTCTATGCAATCTCGGTCCTATTGCGATGAAGCCTTTTATATATATAGAATGATATCTAATATATGAACAACTATTTTGTTGGACAATGCGAGCTCCTCACTTTTGAACAGTCATGACTCCGTCTTCATGTTATCGCAAAATGTGTTATTGCCTTGTAACAACTCATTGCAGTGGTGGTAGTTGTTTATATAATTTTTTTGTGCAGTAGGCACTGCAGAGAAGACATAAAGAAAAACACCGATATGTGTATGCAAAAGAATTGTGTTCACCCGCGAACAATGTAAAACAACGAGTGAAGCCTCTATTTATCACGAACGTGAGACTTTGCGCTTCGACCTAAGGAGCCGCGGTATGTGCGCGCTTCGCTCCACAACCGCTTCAGCTCTAGCTCTTTTACACAAAATGAATCATAGGTAACTACAAAGTGATGATGACATATTTCTGCACCACATTACTTGTGCATCTGTACGTGTGCTGTGCCTGCCATGCTGCAAACAAAAATTAAAGCAGCTTCACCCGCGTAGTGCCAAGCCTGGAGGAAGTGCGCTGGGCAGCCATCGTTGTTCCTGTTAAGTTTTTTATCGCGACAGCAATTATGTGGGCACTTTCGGCTGGATTTTGCTGCCCTCGTCGGCTTGACGTCGCCGTCGATGCCATTCACCGTATATGTATGCGTATCTATATATGTGAAAACGCAAGAAGAAAAAAAATCTAGAAATAAAACGGCAGATCCCGCGTACAGTGGGAATCGAGGATATGCGAAGCAAGAATGAGAAAGGTTGATATGCCACTTTAAAATCAGCACAAAGTTACAAGGTGGAGGTAAACGATGCCGTACTTGACTTCCGTGTCATGATTATCATTTTGGATGTGTCGTTTATCTTCGTCATCTATCACGTCTCGGGCTTCCAAATTTAATATATGTGTAACTAGCAAAATGACCCCGAGCACGCTATGAACGTGGTGCGTTGTCATGTTCTTACATGAAACGCGTTTCAGGATTATCATGTTTGCATCAGTCATATACACTCGTCATCCATCGACGTCACATAACACCAAATTTTGTATATGTGGAGCTAGCAAAACAGCCGCGAGTGCATCATGAAGGACCTAATTTACTCCAACGTAACGTTGACAGTGACGCTACGTTAGCAAAACGCGAGCACTCTATAGTCTAGCGCCAGGTGCGTCCGGCACGACCAGCGTCCGTCAGTGTGAATCGTCGGAAACCGGCGCGAAAGGCGACCTGCTGCATTTCGCGCCGATGCGTTACCCAGACAACACCGCGTCTCCCTTTTTCCATGACAGGGAGACGCCGGACGCGCTGAAATGCGCATATGCGCATGCGTGAAAGCAAAGCATCTCGGCGCGCCTGCGAGTATATGGCAGGACCGGTGCCTGGCGTGGCAACGCTGGCGTGACCCGAAGAATTGAATGCCGGCGAGCACGCGCACCACGACCCGTTGAAATGTATTGGCGCCTTTACTGCGGCTTGTAGTCATGTTCTCACATGACACGCATCTCATGACTATCAAGTTTGAACCAGGCACATACCTTCGTCATCCATTGACGTCACGCAGTACCAAATTTAGCATGTGTAAAGCAAACAAAACGGCCGCGAGCGCATCATGAAATTGGCGTGTAGTCATGTTGTTACAAGACACGCATGTCGTGATTATCACGTTTGTATGTACGATTTACCTATAACGTTCGTTCGCGTCGCGTATTACCGATTTTGGTACATTTATAGCTAGTGAAACAGCCGCCAGCGCATCATGAGCGAGACATGTCGTAGTGTTATTACATGACACGCGTGTCATGATTTTTCACGTTAGGGTCAGTCGCTTGTGTTCGCCATGCAATCATGTCATACCATACAAGTTTTGCAACATGCCATGTGTACGAAACCACCGCCGAAGCTGCAGCACCTAGAACTGTAAATCATGACATTCATGGCATACGTGTCATGATTTTCCTTGTATGACGAGTCAAAAATGTTCTTAATACAGTCATGTTAGGCCATACTAATTTCGGTATCAATACCATTAGCAACACGGCCAGGAGAGCTAAAAGTGTTAGGCGGCTAGATAGATAGATAGATAGATAGATAGATAGATAGATAGATAGATAGATAGATAGATAGATAGATAGATAGATAGATAGATAGATAGATAGATAGATAGATAGATAGATAGATAGATATAGATAGATAGATAGATAGATAGATAGGTTCAAAGTCGCCGAAGTTCGCTAAGAAATGCTTCGCATTAAAAAAATTGCTGCTTTCGTGCACAACGGCTGGGCTTGTTCGGGCACGTCGTGCGCACGTGACTCCTTGGTCGGATGCTGGAGAGGGTAGGAAAAAGTTTGGCTTGCGAAGGCAACGCGCAGGAGCGGCAACTGTTTCGAGCTCGCCTCTTCTCGTCCTCGTTTCGCGCCACTTCTAAAAAACAGTTTTCTCAGCTCGTAATGAACCTAATTAAAAATTTGGGGGGCCAAATGTTCCTGATTGGACGCCCAACAAGTTCCATGGTCTAACTAAAAATTTGGTAAGGGGCCTGGTGAGTGACCCTTTAAAACCTCAGAAAATATCAATTAGACCCGAATACTCAGACGAACACGCTACCCTTACTTCTGGAAGGCGATGTGGTTGTCTTAATAATACTAGACCTGTTCGACCTTATTTCAAGCGCACGAATGCTTTCCGACACTCCTTTTTCCTCGTTATGCAATAGTAATGTGGAAAAGTTTATTAGTTGTTGTTACAAATTGCAACATCACCCTATTTCGAAGATGCATTCGACCATTTTCTCTGTACAGTGTATGTGTACGCTAATATGTAGTTTTGCCTTCGTTAATACAACCATCAAGGCGTTCGAAGAGCGAAAAGGAAAATACTCGCGTTATACACACCATCAAGGAACTCGAAACACAACAGAGATATAACTTGTCTTTGATGTGAGCGTGTGCTTCGCTCCTTATGCTACACATAGCAATCCTATGTATGGGTTTGCCTATGTTACACCAAGCAATGGCGACAACATACGACAGCCTGCTTCACCAAAGTACTCCGCACGTAATATGATACTTAGAAATCGCGCCCAATCGAGAGAGTACTCACAAAAAAAAACAGCTGTTGCCGAAAGCATGAAAGACCGCTAAGCTAGGCACAGAAGAGGAAACTGAAATTTTCTTGGGAAGCATTGCTGAATATGTATAGAGATGAAACCTTCGCAAGAAAAAAGGAAGAAAACGAAACGCAACAATCCGTCAAAAAGGCAACATTACAAATACGTGACGTACAATCAATGAACTGAGGACTTATCAGTGCACAAACTGCAGTATTATACAAGGTTAATTATTCCTGGCTTAAGACCACGCTTTTACGTTTCCGATGCAAAATGCCTTTCTTAGCCCACGTGTTATTTAGTCACTCATTTTATAGTAGTGCTAAATACTAGTTCTGCTAAATACTAGTTTGACGTCGTACACGAGAAGATTTTCACATGATACCTATGTCATGAACAGACAGACAGCCAGCCAGCCAGACAGACAGACAGACAGACAGACAGACAGACAGACAGACAGACAGACAGACAGACAGACAGACAGACAGATAGATAGATAGATAAATAGATAGATAGATAGATAGATAGACAGATAGATAGATAGATAGATAGATAGATAGATAGATAGATAGATAGATAGATAGATAGATAGATAGATAGATAGATAGATAGATAGATAGATAGATAGATAGATAGATAGATAAGCTCAACGTCACCAAAATCTGCTAAGAAATGCTTCAAAATGTCAGGCATTCAAAAGTAGAACGGGTTCGCCGATACGTTGTGGTTCTTAACATTATCACCTTGGTTTTCCATGTAAAAAACATGCCACCTAAAGCAATAGGTATGTGAGTTTCACTCTTACATCTCTTTGCTATGTCAATGCAAAGCTGATGTTTTTTTTCAGAGACATTCTGGTGTCCTTAGCAAGGTGTTTCGTTTCTTTAGCAGTTGCTAGTAAATTGTAGCGGATAGTATTTAACACGTTAACGCCGGTTGGGTTAACACTGCGCACAGTGCACAAGGATGCAGAACATCAAGGCAGCCCAGGCAGAGCCCTACAACTAGATAGTCATCTTTATTCCTTCTGTGTCAATCCGGCGCCCGTGCCCGAGGTATCTCTCTATTACTGTGACATTACCCCGGCGACAAAGCTTCATCCAGGTGCCTGCTGTTGTTATACGGACGTGTCACTGTGACAGGGCTTCACGCAAGAAACATGCACAATGTCATTTCTGGATGTAACAGTGGAGTTCATACTATGGGAAATTGCATAGTTGATGGGTGTCACCTGGCGCAGAGCTCAGGTAAGGCCCAACATATCTTGATAAAATGTTCTCGCAAGAGGCCAGACACGATGAGGATCGGAGCCACATGTAGCATGATAGATGCCCGGAGTAAAATCGACATTCCTATGTTGGCTGTCGTCAAGCGACTTTTGTGCGCTCTTGGGCGATGAGAACCAGGCACGGGCGGTGAGAGCACGGGAGATGGCACTTGATATTTTTATGAGACGCCGTAGTGGAGGGCTCCGGAAATTTCGACCACCTGGGGTTCTTTAACGTGCACGCAAGTCTGAGCACACGGGCCTACAACATTTATGCCTCCATCGGAAATACAGCCGCCGCTGCCGGCATTCGAGCCCGTGACCTGCGGGTCAGCAGCCGAGTAGCTTAGCCCCTAGATCACCGCGGCGGGGCCCCGGGAGATGGCAGCTCGCGCGTGTGAAGTGGAGGGCGAAGGGTTATGGGCATGCAGGGTTGCCCGTGACAACATGTTTTCATCATTCTCGGAGTGATCTGGATTCATAGCATGCCAGCAAGCTTTGCGACAAATTATATTCGTGGTCTGAGAAGGTTTTATCCGCGCAGACATAGCTCATATCATCATCAACCTGCCTACGCCCATTGCAGGACGCCTCTCCAATGTTCTGCCAGGCAACTCTGCTCTGTGCTCGCTGCTGCTACTTTATATCTGCAAACTTCCTACTTTCATATACCCAGCTAACTTACTCTCTCCCCTTCAGCCACTTGCCTTCTCTGTGAATCCAGTCTGTGATCCTTAATGACCAGTGGCTATCTTGCCATTGATTATGTTCACTTCCCAAGAAAATTTCTTTCCTATTTCGACTATATTATCCTTAACAACGGTTGGTTCCCTGATCTACTCTGCACTTTTGTTGTATATTAGGGTTACACCTATAGTTTTCCTTTCCGTTGGTGGCTTCGTCGTCTTCAACTTAAGCTGAACCAACTTTGTAAATCTCCAGGTTTCTGCTCTGTCCAAAGTTGCTTCGTTGGTAAGTACCGGTAATATGCAGCTGTTATATACCTCAATCTTGAGGGATGGTAGTAATCTACTATTTATGATTTGTGAATGCTTGCCGAATGTGCTCCACCCCAGTTTTATTCTTCTAGTTACCTAAATGATGTGGTTCGGCTCCGTGGTTAGTACCTGCCCTAAGTAGACGTAGTCTTTTACAGCTTCGAGGACGCTGCTACCCATCTCGAAGCGCTGTTCTCTTCCGAGGTTGTTGTACATTACTTTTTTCTGCAGATTAACTTTGAAGTCTACCTTTATGCTCCTCTTGTCTAATTCAGTAATCATGAACGGCGATTCGGCCCCTGAGACACTTCGAGTTAGAATACCATCTGCGAAGCGAATTTTACTAAGGTACTCTCCAATGACTCATATGCCTAACTCTTCCTATTTTAGGCTTCCGAAAATCTGCTGTAAGCACACAGTGAATGGCATTGGGGAGATCGTATTCCCTTGTGTTATACCCTTCTTTATTGGTATGTAGTTTTCTTTATGGAACACTATGACGGCAGTTGATCTGCTGTAGATTTTTCGTGAATGCTCTGGAAACCAAGATATCATTATGAGACCCCGCTGCGTTATTTAAGTTGGCCCCAAATCAAAGCACACCGGGTACCAGTCTGAAGTTGGCAGTCCACATCTTTGGGTATATGTGCTCAGAAGTTCTGGTATGCTTCCGTGCAACCTGGGCATAGTATAATGGAGAGCTAAAACAAAATTTTAGCTACAGCGTCAGTGGGCCAGGCCATCACTGGAGGCCTAGTGAAGCATAATATACCCCCTGGAATCTACGGACCCTTATTTCATAATCACTGAAAGGGGTTATGAAATGAGGGTCCTTGAATGCCAGGGCGTATACGATGCCAGTATTGGGGATATGTGATAGCTTTTACCAATTTTTGTCCCCGTCAAAATGCGGCCGCCGTCAACGATAATGGAACACGTGTCCCCAAGCATAGCAGCAAGAGAATAAACCCATTACAACATCACTGTTGCTATCGCGGTCACTAAATACGAATAAAGCCGAACAGGAAGAGGCGAATCAAAGAAAACGAAAGAAACGCAAGAAGGTCAACTAAACGCGAGTCCAGTTTGCTACCATACACAGAGGGAAAGAATGACGGTATAAAAGGAACTAGAGTTGCCCTTAAATGATACGTTTAGCTTAGTCAGGCGACAGCCGCATGGGGGGCCGAGGCCTGAGTGTGCGCAAGGTTATGCGCAAGCCCACACTGCTTCTAATTCATACGACCAATGATCACTTAGATCCTAGAGAGGGACTGCGAACGAATAATTTGTTTCATTGAGGTGAGGAAGATATAGATGAAAAGTAGAATGCAGCGAGGTCAACCTGGTTAAAGTAACCGGTATGCTGACCTGCCCAGGAATGAGAATTTTAGTGGTTGTAAAGAGGACAGGGAGAGATAGCGATCTAAGGGGACACGGTGTCGTTTGTCCGGGCTCCACTGGGTATAGCAACTGACGGGCACTTGTCTGAGGTTGGCAGTCAGCATCTTAAGGTATGTATGCTCGGAAGTTGTGGTATGCTCCCATAAAACCTGCTGATATTATTATCAAGAGCTGAAAACAAATTTTAGCTACTGCGTCAGTAGGTCAGGCAGTCACTAGAAGTCTAGTCAAGTGGTTATAAAATGGAGGTCGGTGGATGCCAGGGGAATATGATGCCAGTTTTAGGGTTGTGTGATGCCCGTTCGTGAATAAAACGTTTTAGGCTGCGTACTACTATGTCTCGTCAAAGCGACGCCTTATGATCTTTTTTAATTATTTGCCGTATAGTGTTATAGCATTACGACAAATATAAGTTACGTTTGTTTTCACTACGACACAGCTGTAAAGCTTTTGTCATAGCTTCCTGTGACGTAGGCACGAGAGAACACTAAATATAGGCTAGCATATTTGTAAAACTAGCACACCTTGAGACTTTCTCCATGTGGCTGCAGACCGCACAATTTAGTGGTTAACTTTTCAGATCAAATAGAAGGCGCAATTCAGTTTGGCCATGCTTAGCCATTTACCATTTATTGCCTGAATTACGAAACCGCCTAAGAAATTCGTTTTAACTTCACAGCTTGAAATATCGAATTTTCATTCATCCTATATTCAAATTACCCAAACTTTCACTTTGTTGCATACGTGTAGGTATGTCGTGTATTAGCGACATGCCACAGAAGCGAAGACCTTGCAACAAAAAGAAAAGCTATACTTCAGGACTATGTAGCATGTCATGTTGCACCTCTTCGGTTTCCACACATCACATAAAGTAATTAGAAAACATTCCACTTGCGTCATTCAGGCGAGAAGAAACGAACACGTGAGAGCTGTTGCACGTGCTTCGCGCTCTCCGCCCTCAGCTACCCTTGCTTCCGGCACAGAACACCTTACACAAAACGACGCCAGATTTTTCTTATTGAAAGCCACGATGCCCATCAGTACTTGACAGCCGGCATTAAAACCAGCACGCATTTCGTGACTTGCTTATTTATAGCATTTTGGTATGTCGCTAATTGACGAAACAGCAGAATAAAGAGATAAGAGACACCTATATTTCATGGGTTGTGTTGTGAACTCTCCCCTCCATTTTACACACTGCAATGACCACTTATCACTTCAACATGTCTCAAGTGGTCCCCGAAACACCATGCCTGAGAAGAGCTTTTCTGTCAGCGAGAGAATCATAGATGTAATCTAGAGCTTTATATGTTCTCGTCTATATCGCCTTACAGCGCGCTTTCAGATTCTAGTACAACGCGGACCCACAGGACAGCTTCATACACCTATTGTCTGAGGACAACATATATTTCAATCATATAGGTTAAGATTTTCATGAAAGGCTTTTAGCTACGCGCACTGTGTCATGGTCAAAAATTCGCGTTTACTTAGCCTCAAAATGGCCTAAACAAAAGTGAAAGCCTAATTCTCCGATGCGCTTTTTGTACAGACGATCCCATGCATCTCAGAGCGTGTTCATGGAAGAGGACGGCAGCTACGCGCATTCGCCGAATTCACAAATTAATGCCACCCTTAACACGAGATGAGGTCACCTCATTAAAAAGAGCCTATTATTTATTCATGACACCACAGGGTAGGCAGGCATTTAGGCTGTGGCCTTCCGCGCAATACCTAATAGTACCCTTCTGCTATCCCTATCCACCCTCTTGCGCTACGCCGCTGAGACAACACAGATAGCGTCCGCAGTGGCGTCTTGTAGCAAAAGAGGGGAACGCCGATAAAGAACGGCGCCGGTGTGCGCCAGAAAGCACCTGTACTCTTAAGTCGACTTGTTGCTTGGCGTTGAGAACGCTCTGCATGAAGAACGTCACCCAAGACTATGCTGCCGTGTTCATTAAATTTTTCAGGCGTGGTGGTGGGCAGCTGTATTGCAGTAGAGGTTTCATGGTGGTGAGACATTTGAGTGAAGTAATCAACCATAACCGCAAATATTTGTGCGAGCGCCGCAGGTAGGCGACCTGTTCGTAGAAGTAGTAAACAAATTTCGTGGGATATATTAATATTGCGGTTTGCAAGACTGGGTAGTTTCTGTGGAAAGTGTTCTCCAAAAGTGCGCGAATTGTTTTACCCTAAATTTTAACGAGTCAAGTAGAAAACAAAGCCGACTAAAACTTAACTATTCTTTAGGAAATAATTGGTGCGCTCCAGCAGTAGACTGCGAGATCTAAAATTAGGATTCAGACATTGAAAATATCTGGTAGTGGCTATCATTCTCCCTCAATCTTTCGTCATATTTTAATTATCACTGGTCAATTTATAGGTGTTTGCGATTGCAGAAACAAACGCTGAATTCTAAAAAAATGATCACAATAGAGAAACAAGTTCTAGGAAGTATTGATAGATGTTATGAAATATTACTGTACAGACCTAAGGTCAACTTTTGAATAAGCATGAAAAATCCCGATTCCGCTTGCCTCGAGCAGACTCATACGTAAAAAAATATTGCTGTTAGAAACGCACTTGTCAGGGCACGATAAAGTAGCTTGTTCATTTTTCCATAAAGTGTATGTGACACAAAACACGCAGCGACGCACAAAACTTGTGTCGTATCATAAAAGCAAACATCTAACTTCACTTTCGGAGTAAAAAACCTTGCACGGTGAAAACAATTTTAGTATGTTATCATAAAGTAAAAGATTTCGTGCCCAATTCATGAAACTTTTCTGTCGTCAATGTACTTTCTCCTTGGTCAGCCCGCTTCACTTAATGGTATTTCGCACATTGTAAATGGCCGAAATGTTTTCAAAAGCTTTTTAGCCTGAAATGCTCGTGTAAGTATCAGCCCTGAAACTGAATGTTCGATGTAAGCTCTAATTCCCCGACATGGTGTGCAATTTTTGGTGTGTGTCTTGTTTCATAGAATAAAACATTTTTTATTGGAAGGAGAAAAATATATGAAATACAAAATTGAGAGTACTTCTCTCTTTCATTCGTATCGACTACTTCAGTAAAAGCACCACTTAAAAGAAATCCTGGGATATATAAAACAAAAAGAAGAGTGTTTGCGCGGAAAAGCCGGAAAGAATCTTGCAAGAAAAAATGTAAACTAGTAAACATAGTGTAAACTTCAGCTTATTTGTTCTTATCTTTACACATTTTTCATTTTGATGAAGCAGTATTTTAAGTAACGCTGTCTTCACTGATCCGGAGATATTGACGTTGGGAACTTGGATGAAAGCGGTAGACGTGAAGTAATGAAGCCGCGCTTAAAGTTTGTTTTCGTTCAATATGGCTTGGGGCTGCCAAAAGCGTGGGAGTGGTATACAAAAGGAAAAAAAAAGAAGAGCAAGTGAAAGTTGAAGCTCCACGATCGGAGAACGGCACTATCGCGTTCAAACCTTACAAAGGCAGCACCTTTTGGAAGGTGCCACAGTGACAAGATGTTTCGCTTTGTAGTCCTTCGGCCTTCAATGCTTTTTTTTCTCTTTCGTGGCATATAAAAATGACTTTGATGAAGTGAGACATAGATGAATGAGTGTGATTAAAACGAAGTATCTTTCTTGGTAACAGGAAATACTACGTTCATTGGGTGACGTACACCAGATAGACCTCTTTCTACACTGACAAAAAATACATATAGCGTTGTTTATTAGTTGCGGCAACTATGCAAGCAGCACCACTAAAAATTTGTGGGGCTTCACTGATTCACGAATAAAGTATTTTTGCAGCCGCAAGTCACATAATTTCTTACAAGCACTCCTACACTGTGATGTAAATCAAACCTAAATATGACGCACACGCCTAGAATTTCAAAGAAACAAGAAATGAAAGAAATGCGGGTGAGTACTGAGTTCCTGAACAAAATTACTATTGTAACAGAAGTCTTTCTTTGTTTTGTTTGAATACAGGTGACACGTCCTGCACCCGAAAGAGCAGGATTGCACAAACAACCTGAACGTTCCATCGCAATCACCTCGCGGCTAAATTGAGGCGAAACGATTTTATTCAGGGAGGAAGTTCAGGCTCATGCTTAAAGTTAAGCGATGGTGTGCTGTTTAGTACATTCCGTTTCACGAAGTGAGAAATTCATCAAGATGTCCTGAAGCTACCGCTAAAAACAAGCCCCAACTATGGCGGTTTTTCCGTGCCACAATGTATCCAGCTAGACAGGCGTTATGTTTCTGCAGTGCAGACACTTTTGCAATTGTGAAGAACGACTTAGTGGAAATACCCCAAGCACACTACTATGCAATATAAACATACAAAAAATAAATTGTGGACGCGGCACAATGATAGATGAGTTTCACCGCAGGAAGAAAGGAAGTGAAAGTTTGAGAGCTTGTTATTTTTTTCTTGTTAGACGCCATATCAATTATTCCTAACAGACAATAATGCCAACAAAATCATATGGGTATGTTAGTAGTGACTGTTGTGATTATTGTAAAGCAAAATGTTGACGAAAAGGCAATTTTCGGCTACAATATACCGGACTCCCGATATTCAATTTACGCGTCCGATGCTCTGTGGACAGAACTACAGGCGCGGTCATCTCCCGTCTATTTTGTGGGAAATATATGTGCGGTCAGCACCGCTAGAAGTAACGTTGTATTCGACGACCAGCTTCACCTATTTTGCCACCCGGACTCTACATGGCTGGTTTGAACGAGATACCAATGTGAGGCATGGGGGCGGTGGATCGCTTTAGGCCTACATTGCCGAAGCCGCAAACACACAGATTGGTGGCGGCCGGTAAAAATCAGAACATCCGTGAAGGGCATGGACATTTAATTGACGCAGCTTGGTCTCCAGTGCCAAAGTTGCAGCATTACGCAGATTCACTACGCACACCGTCAACTGTGAACCCATCATCCACGACTGTCAAGTTCCCAGAAGACAAGTCGGTCCTCACAATGCTACGATCACAGTGAGGCCCACTTCACGTGCTTGTCGGCTGAATGAAATCACCACACCGGGAGTCCGTACATGAGATACAGAATGTTCTATGTCCGGTGCTTGCGAACCTTCAGTAGTCCCATAACTGGGTGGTCTAAACGTGATACGCCTGAAATCCTGCTTTCTCTAATGCCGAATGCCACAGTGTACTTTAGGCTCGTGTGTACCTATCTTTCGTGCTCCGTTCTTTCTCTCTCTATCTTTTCATCCCTCTATCCCCTTCCCTCTGTATAGGATAGCAAACAGGACGCGCTTCTGGTTGACCTTCCTGCCTTTCCTTTGTCCTTTTCCTCTTCCTCCTCCTCGATATACGCCACGACGAGAATTATATCATGGGGGTATGACCACGGCTGTAGCTGAGGTAGCAGAACATCGGACACGTTGTCCGGATATTGCAGGTTGAGTCCCTCCCAGCGGCACGTTATTATTCGTCTCCTTGACTTTATTCAAATTAGCACTGTAGTTACTAACAATAAAATCCCCTATACCTTTTTGGTGTCATTATCTGTTAGTTTTATTGGCTACTGCAGCAATTAATGAACGATAAGCTTCCTTAAATGCCCAGCAGTTTTCTTCGGGCGAGGTGGGAGAAGAAGGAGGCAGATATTGTTGTATTCGAATGCATGGCGCCGTTGCCCGGTGCGTGGTCGCACGTCGATCTCTAGCTGTATAACTACTCTTTAAGCTTCTTCCAATCTATCTTGTTATCCGTGTATAATTTTGCGTGCAATCACAATTTGTGGTATCACCACTCGATGCTTTCAGATCAAGCAGTAGGTCTGCACATTAAGCAAAATTCAATTTTCGCTTTACTGCCGCCACTACAACACATTACCAACAAGCATGAATAATAAAACAAATACGTAACACTCAGTGACGAAGTACGTGGACATAAACAAACATTCAGACCCTGACACGCACACACAAATACATAAGGACAGACGGAGAAAGTGCCACTCGAAACTTCACGCGTCTCTTGTTAACCGCCTTGTCCGGCTTCGTGAGCCACCGGTTTCCATGACAACGGTAAACCTTTTAAAACCTAAAGGGGCGGATCGCCTGTCCATACCAGACACCATCCTTCCAAATTTTGCACAGGTGCTCCTGCAATTGTTTCATTGACTTGTAGAGCGTGTAGCACTTTTTTATAGCTAAAAAATGAACAGTCAGCCTATAAAGTTCATAACCTCCATCCCATGCTCGTTCCTTACGGTGAAAAAGCTTCTTTCGGTAAGGATGCCTTAAAACCAAATAATGCAAGTTTTTGAAGTGCACTGTGACCTTTTTTTTTATTCTTAAACTCTTCCTTATGAAAGGTTTTCTTATGACGTTATAATAAAATTGCCTTGGGTCAAAGGATATATCTAGGCTTTGTGAGAGATGCAAACCACGTTTGCTAAATAGTGCTCAGAAGGCGGAGCTGGCAATGGTGACCTGGTCTGAGGGGGTCACCCACCTTAAGGCTCAGGCTAGATGAGCATAGTCAAACGAAGAAGTTCTGTCCTATCTCTCTCTCTCTTGCGCTGATTTTTATGGCATCTTCTCACACAGACATTGGAACACGGTTGACGGTTAGCTGGCGGTGCCGTAGACACAAAGGGGCGCCAAACACAGCCATGGATGCCAGAGGGTGAGGGGGGATGAAATGAGTTGGTGGGTATAAAATGATGTCAGCTCTCATAGGAGAGTATGAATAGAGAATCGCCGTGCAGTGGACCTCGTAGGAACTGAGGATAAATATGGCGCTGCATGAAAAACAAAGCAATCACACCACTGTTGCGAATGTGTCAGCTGCCGCTGTACCGATTAAGCACAATGACGCTTAATTGTTTATTTGTGCCATCGTTTGCGCTTGGAATTTGTACCGTCGAGCACAAACGCCAGGCTTAAACGTGATACTCATGACATGTACGTCATGTACGGCATAATTTACGTACGCCTCGTAACGCTGTACTCCTTTTAATGTGACAATTATACCTTCCCCTTTCGTGCTTCGCATATAATCGATTCCCACCGTACGTGGGATCTACTTTTTTTTAGCTGGTTCGTCTTTAAATAGGCGAAACGGTATTACGGGACGTTTGTTGTTCTGACTACGGCGCCAATTTAGTTTGCGTAAAACGTACACATTGCCAGATAATTGGCTAGACCCCATTATATGCTGGGTTATATTTCATCACCTTAGCGACGTAAACGTCATAACAGCATAACAGATTTTGTCTTAAGTAAACGGCATAGTACCAGCATTTACTACGTAGGTCCTTTGGTTTCAGTAAATAAAACACAGATGTTATAAATATGCCCTTCGTTCAGAAGTTATAGCTTGAAAAGGCATTGTTCCAAGAAGCTTATGTTTGCTCGGAGGGTAACAGATAATTTTTAAGTGGCAGGTGACATTCAGCGAAACAAGCAGAAAGTTCATACTCCTATCCTAATACGAACGGCCATTGTCGGTTTATTTTGCAATTCGTGAGCTATTCTGGGAACTGGCCCAGGTATATATCTCGGGGCAGCAAGACCTATACGATAGATGCCTTTTCATTTCAAACAAGCTTCACCTCGACCTCGGAGTTTGGTGCACTACTGGCAGTTCTTATTTGCTCGCTGCTCTTTTTTCTCCCCTGGAGGTCGCTGAATCTCACAAAGGAGTTTCCTTTCACCCGTTTTACGCAACTTGCTCTCTTCATTCCGTCCCCAACCACATCGCTAGATATATCTCATTGATCGAACCAAAGGGCAGGGCCAGTCAATACGCCATGTATGAGGCACCGCTTATAAGGTGTCACAGAGTCCCTTATTTCCACTCGATGATAAACCTAGCAAGCACATCGCTCTATCCAAGATTACATCACATCATATATGCTAGTGTTTACATAGGGATCCCTGAATTGGTTACAAGGCTTTGTTTTCTAACGAAGACAGGTACTGTAGCGGTCAAACCAACGCGTCTGAGTTCACATCCAGGCGTACACACTGAAAAAACAAAGTTGTATTATATAACAAACTTGCTAGTAAAGACTTACTACTTACGTACCTTAATTTTACTACTTACGTACTTACGTACCTTAAATAATTCTTAGTTACGTACCTGAGCCGTTGTCAAAGATTGGTATAAATGTTATTTTGTTTTGAAACATACCCCTGTGACATAGACTTCGTGGCATCGGGTTGGTTTTATAACTCTGTTTTATTTATAGTATGTATTGTATTTATTTACTTATCCGCATACTTTGCCGCAAATTATGACACATCGAACAGTATCTAATGGCATGTGTTTTTCTTTATGTGTCGTTTAAACCCTAATAGCGTGTGTGTTTTCATCTGGAGTAACCTGGAGAAACAAAAAAACTAATATTTTCGCTTTTCATTTATTTAATTTATAATTTCTATCTACCTCTACATTTACAGATTTTGCTTAACCACGCCAGGGGCCGAATTCACAAAGCGTTTTCTTGGCTACGCATTTTCTTAGCCAATAATTCTCTTATCTGGAGGCATTACTAAAGCGTGCGTACGAAATTAACTTATTCGGCACTTAAGAGGGCGAGGAGGACACACGATAGCCGATGAAACGACAAGTAGAGAAAGAATTGTGTGCCGATAATATCAAGGTAGCACGCAAAGCGTCTAGCATCGAGAGTATACGATGATATCCAATGATTTGCTGCATCTAAGTTTTAGTTCAGCGAGCGTCTGCTACAGCGCTTAAGAGTGCCGCGCACGTAGTAATAGACATTTCGGTGTGCCTTGCAAAGCGAAGCATTCGCCTTTCATCAACGACTGTAGCTGAAAAAGAAATGGCTCGATGGCCTTAAGCCGTCGAGCAATCCATGCACTATCTCGCCAAGTACAAGTAAACAACACTCCAGGTGCATTACATCAATGAAACCACGCATAAATCGATGCATGCAATGTTTCAAAATGTGCCTCAAATGTCTTCCCTGTTCAACGTGACCAGTTACCTTACAGTTTATTGAAGCTGCGCTGCTACTCAACTAGTCCGGTTTATTCGAGCATGGTATAGTGGTGAACGTAAGGGTGTTTTGTACATAGACGTAAAAGGTTGGCTTTCTAACAATATTATCATTACAACAGACAGGAGCGACTTTTGTGCCTGCGGGTGAATTGTGCACAAATAGAAAACAGCAGTAATTAAATTAAATTGTGAGGGGAATTTCGCTGGTTCCATGCACCACAGCATTTTTATAAAACCGTAATGCGAGAACGTGCATGCGCTTAGGCTTAGATATGTGTCTGCGTAAAACAAGAAAAACACGTTGGGAGGTGTTTAAGTGCTAATGCTTTTCACAAAACAAGGTGCAAATATTTCGTCCAGCGTTGTTTGACTGAGCAAACAAAGCAAGGGACGTGTACACAAGTTTTGAAGTCCACAAACGTTATCACACGTGCAAAAAGGACGAAAAAAAAAGAGAGAGGGAGTCTCTCGTTCCGTCTCCGCGAAAACGTGAAATCGATAGACATTAAAGAGAATATTCTTGCCTGGCATGCGTCAGAGAAAGTTTCCGCAAAGCAGCGTCGGATGCTTGGAGAGCATAAAAATGTGGAGTACGCGTTTTACGGGATCGACAGCCACAGGGAAAGCGAGATGAAGTATGACTGTCTTTGGATGTTAAAATCAATGCTAATTAGGAGAGTTGTGAGTTGATGAGCCAAATCTTCCTTAAATAACTACAATGGAAACAAACTGAGTATTCATCTAGTGAAAGTGACACTACTGACAGTGAATTCATAATTGTTTATTAGCGTTTTCACAGGCTGATATATTTTTTTTTATTTTTTATTTATATTTGGCAAACTATGAGAAGGTAGCGTACGTTAAAGCCGGCTATTCGAACATCATGACAGTACAAGAAAAATAGTGCGCGATTATACAGCCACACACGGCAGTTTCTATCTTCTAGAGACCTTGGGCAAACGAACGCATTCTATTTTTATTCTATTTTAAACCAAGTTTCACCAGACGTTTTGGAATTTGGCGTCATTCCAAGCATTGCCGATATATCAGCAATAGAGTGAATGCAAGCACTGTTGCAGTGGACGAGCTTTTTTTTTATTGCCTTGTATATCATGACTGTTCACATTTTACATATTTACACATTGGTCCAAATTCAGGTGCGTCACAATATACACCCACTGAATTCTTTGAGGTACCGTCAGCTCTTGGCTGACTATTAATCAATACTTGGGCATTCGTAACAATCGCTCAATGCACCCAATCCAGTGTGGCACATCCTCTTGGCTTTTCAGCATTTCGAGAAAATGGCACACAGATTTGCAAAAATATTGGCGCACAGCTAGCACTTCTACATCCGCGTTTTCTAAGGCACATCGGTTTTTCCATATACTGTGCAGGCCCAGAAGCATGATAAGATCATAAGGTACACCTGCCTTGTTTTTAACCGAAAGAAAACGGATGCCATGTGGACTTAACGGTAATTCTTTTTTCACGGTTCTTTGAAGTATGTCCTAGAAAAAAAACCCCGCTTCAGCAATCTATAAACACGTGTTCAATTGTTTCCGGTTTATTACACAAGTGGCAATTTGTGCTTCATGGCACGAATATTCCCTTATCCTGCAACCACGTTTTAACTGGTAAGGTACCAGTATGTAATTTAAAGAAAAAAGTTTTGACCCCTGGCGCTACAAGCATTCTTTTAACACGTTTCAGAACATCCTGTCCTGGGCCTGCACAATATAGCTGATGCTACCATGGAACAGGCAGTAAAACATCGACAAGGTCTCTATACAATTTTTTACGTGGTACTTCAGCCAGATACTCTAACGAAAATCTCACTGACAAAAAGCGGAAAGACGAAACAACTTCTTTTAAATACCCTTGTATTGGTCCTTGCATATTTCATTATGATACGAGAAATCCCGACAGCACTCTAGATAACCTTAGTTGTATACCAGTTCTCAAAAAGGGGTCATCTACATCACGCAGAAAAAGGAAACTATTGACAAGTTGTCTTATGTACAAATGAACTAATCCGAGCCCGCCATCTCTAACTTTTCTAAACAGGTTTGTGTGGCTTGATCTTTCCCATACAGAGCTCCATATGAAAATTGCAAATACTCTGTGTATTTTCTGTACACCTATTCTACTGCAGTGCAAAACCTGCATTACGTACCACAGCTTGCTCACCAGAAACAAGTTGCACGTTGTGGCCCGTGCGAATATCGAAATACCCCAACCTTTCCATTTTTCTACATCATTGCGCAATGCCTGTGTTTCTGTTTTCCAATACGGTTCACTGTCTTGATAGAACTCCAGCGGCACTCCTAAATACTTCACTGGTGTTTCCTGCCATTTAATGTTTAGAAATACTCTTGGCGTGACGTCCCATTCCCCATGCCAGAAGCCAAGGCACTTATCCCAGTTCACGGCACTACCACTCGCCTGGCAAAAAGTTTTCACGGCATTTACAGCATGCATTATACTCTCATAATTTGTACAGAAAACTGCAATGTCGTCTGCGTATGCAATGAGGCTAACCTCAGCTTCATGCAATTTAAAGCCGCTTATTGCAGGGTTATTAATTACACTTAAACAGAAAGGTCCAAAAATAAAAGTTGCAGTGGACGAGCGGTTACAGCGCTCAGCTACAATCTAGAAGGTACTGGGTTCGATCCACACTGTCACCAAGCGCTTCTATTTTTTTTAAGAAGTAGCTCGACTTGAGATTATGCGTGGCGGCGGGTACTAATTTCACGAGAAGATGGCTTTCGCTCTTTCTTCTTTCGCTCTCCTTTTGACCCAAAAGCGATGTGCCGTGCTCCTTTAGAAATGGCATAATTTAGGGTTCATAATTTTTCACTCCATCCTTTCTTATCGCAAAAGTGCCCAGTGCTAAAATACCAATATCATGCCTGGTATATTAATTTTCATGTGTTAGGACATTCGACCAGCGATCAGTCCTCATGATGTTTTGAAGAAAATCTACACATGCAGCGAGCTAATTGCTTGCAGCTATGTTGACATTACCGGGACACGTTTTCGTGCTAATATGGCTGGCATCATTAAATGCAGCAAGGCCAAAGAGCACGGACAGTTAGAGAAGGCACAAACAAAGTGATTAGTTTGTATTTTCTCTCTCGCTATCTGTCATGCTGCGCGCGTCACTGTAATGTCGCTGTCAATAGTTAAAATGAACTATAGCAGTTATTAGAGTTCTGCTGATAGGGTCCCCTATTGTCCAGAACAGAACAGAACAATGGCAATTTGATTTGTGCCATAGAGAGATACTCTGATTTGGTTACTACAATAAACTTTTAAACAGAAAATTATTTATATTCACAACATTTCCAGAACAGATGAAAGGTGCTTGGACGAAATTCGTGTATTCAGCTTGACTAGGTTTGTGACCTTAATAGTAATTGCCAACTGGTATTAAAACATGCATAAATATCACACACATATACAAGCACGGGTAATAACTTGCTTATTCTGATTAAAATTGATATGTTGAAATCGACATATTCGACCAACGCAATGTGTACAAGGTATGCCATATAGAGTAGCTGTGCTCTAAACTAAAGTTCGCTCGTTGGTTCCGCTTTTGGTCATGACTGTACGTTGGCAAATGAAACAACTTCTTGATATGCACATACTTTGTGTAAGGTTACATTTATTTCTATGCAGTTAAAACAAATGGAAATGTATAATGGCTCAGAAGAAAAAGAACTAGAAACAAATTCAGCCAAATGATTACCAAACTTACTCATCAATGATAAACGAATTCTCATTTAATACATACATACATACATACATACATACATACATACATACATACATACATACATACATACACTGAGGTGTAAATATTAAGATGAATAGCTATAAAGCAATCCTTATACACTCATTTTGAATATAGAGAAAGTACCTTACGACAGAAATCTACCAGCACTGTTATGTGTGAACTCGGTGTTTCTCAAACCATCTCGGAAAAGCTTGATGCATAGTTTCTGCTGCTGCCCAGTGAGAAGCAGTTTTTAAAAGACACACAAGAATAAAGCCCTTGGCAATTTCATGCTAAAGATAACAGCTGTGCATCAATATTTCGTGCATGTCTGCAATAGTACTCTGTTTATTTACATACCTTGACTCATTAACAACACACTAACAAAGCATGTTAGGACACTCGGGCTGAAAGTCGGCACAGCGCAAAAAAATTCTAGACAATATATGAATAGTACAATTCTAACCTACTAAGCTCCTTGGTGCAAACAGTATTTATATTGACAGCTATAGACCCCATTTCATTTCCCGAAAACACTCCTGAAAAAGACTTCAAATTTTGCACATCAACACGGTTCTCATACAGCTGTATTTTCGTCTGCTTGAAAAAAATTCAGTTAGCTGGTGGGCGAAGGCTGTGCAATAAATATGTGAGGTGATGCTCCAGTGCACTGGATGTACATCTTGCTGCTGGCCTCAACTGCGATGTTGCTAAGCACATATGTGTAAAATCACAACTAATACTATGCCACTGCAAAGTAAGTGTGTCACTTGCGTGAAACAGTGACCACAATAAAAGAACATAAGAACACTTACCTTCACACAGTTAAAAAAATGTAAATTCATTTCCATGGAGTTTTCACAGCTCATTTGAGAATAGTAATAATGGTTAAAAACACATTGTTACTTCCACTAACAAATTGTTTTAAGATGCCAGCTTTAATATTAGAGTATACAAGTACCTAAGTACCTTTGTAGGACTAAACAATTGTACAGGCACCTAATAAAGATAAGTAAATGCATGTTATAGCCACTAAGAAATAAAATAAATAAGTTTATTTCTGGTCTGAGTAAAGTTGCATAGATGATAACTGACTTGCATAGTACACAATTATATTAAGAACAAACCTATTCGAGCAAAGTATACATTAAAAAACTTATACTTACACAGTAGAAACAGAGAAGTAGACTGTTGAAAAAGCTACATCAAGTAAAAGATGCAGTTACTGGCCCTATGTCGTCCGAGGCTTGTTCAATGGGTCTTTCTCTTTGCAAGATGTGAACATCCAGGCTATTTTCACCCACTTGTTCTTTCCATCCAGAGCACTAGATCCACAGAGTGAGTCACAAGCTTGAGAGCTCAATAAGGAATCAAAGTATTTGTGCTCGTTCAAAACCACAAGCTTTTGAGCCTCAGATGATTGGGGTTTCATTTTTAGGCTGCAGGCTTTCAACTTTCAACATTCTCAATTATCTCGCAATTTATTTCTATAAATGTTCAATAAGCAATATATGTCAGAATAATACAGGTATCCACTGTAAGCAACCATGCTTGGGTTTTCAATTTGTGCACAGTAAGTGGTGTTCACCTAATCATATGTATTAAAGAAAAACTAACCTTGCAGACAGCCGTTAGGCAGTTTAGTGCCCTCGAAGCTCCCAAGCAGATCGCAGTCCTTCCAGATGGGGCTGTCATGCATGCTTCCAGGCCACATCCAGATCCGCTGATTGATAACAGTTCTCACAGTGACATACACTTGCACAATTAGGGAGCACGTGTCCTTTCTATTTTTGTACAGGTGCTCCATGTCGTGATGAGGCTTGACGTGCCAGTGAGTGCAACTGATGCATTACAGAACCTCAACGAGCTTATCTCTGCGATCTGTGAAGAGCCAAAAACGAGACATTTAAAAGCAATCATTAAAAGCACTCACTTCTAATAGTTATTTGACGTTTCTACTGAAGTGTCAAAGTTTCTAATCACTTTGACACTTTGTCAAAGTGACCAAATCTGCTATAATCACTTTGAAACAAACTGAAACCTCACGTAAAATTTACATACCACAATATATATGTCCTAGTGAACTATAGTGCTACCACAGCGGTAATCGTCTATTGAGCTACTTTTTTCAAAATAACATATATTCCTGAAGTGCAACCTGGCTCCCGGAAAATAACTTTACATTAAGTTTCCAACTATTAAACGTGGTAAATCGACAGGCCCATCCTAATAATCAAATAAGAGCTCACTTACATCAAATCACAATACACTTCTGATGCATTTGCGTGCCTATCCATAATATATGTATGTATATAACAGTAGTAGTAAATTTTTTCATGCTTGAACCTAACATAGGGAAACATTACATCTGATGGGCTTAAAAACTTGCACACGGTATAGTACAGCGTGAATAGCAACAAATTTAGTTTTGCAAGGTCAACTCACCGATGGCAGCATTTAGTAGCCGTCAGTGTCATGAAGAACCATGGTTGTTCTAGGGTCAACAGGCAAAGGACATCTGCAGACTGGAAGCTGCCGATGACAGCAATGAAGGGCTGGCCAGGCGTGCACGCTCATTGATATACTGTAAGAACTGGCCATGACCGGCTGTTGTCAAGGCTCTAGTGCCGTGCAAAACGATGGCCAGACGAACTCGGAAACCTGTAGTTAGCCGGTACTGGCCTACAACTTCATCCAAAGCAAGGTACCGGTGAAATATTTTATTTTCTGGGGGCCGCAGGGAAGTTTGACGTTCACGAGCTCTTGCTGCCACATATAACTCTCAAGTTATTACCGAAGAGCAGTCTAGGCGCGCTGCCAAAGTAACACGATCCACAACAGAATGTAGCATCTCGCAGCTTCCGTTCATCACATCACAGCTCTAGGAGTATGGTTATCACATAAAGGATAAGTGACGAGTTAACAAACAAAAACGCCAAGCTCCACCACTGCAACTTCGCAGGGCAAAACAGTTATCAGCGCTGTCTTTCTGTTTTAGGTCACACGAGCACATTTTCTTCACAACCTTGGAAACGTCAACACAGCACCACTGTTCGCAACGAACATCGTTTCATCCCCGAACACTAGATTGCTCACAAGAAAATAGAAGCATACGGGCTAACCAGTGGCAAAGCAAGAACCGAACAAAGTGCGTAGTTCATACGTTTTCGTACGTACTTGTGGTCACTAAAGTAACGTGCCAAAACGCTGTCAATCCGAAATGTCACACAGCACCCAATTGAGAGACTGGAAGCTCAAGTGAACGAACTGTTACCGGCACACAAACACACATCGCAGGCTTCTCGAGTGCTAGTTGCCGCCGATACACCGGCGTCGATCCCCGCTTGATAAACACACCGACGCACAGGCTTCGCTGCGCTTCGCCCTACACCATTGCACTTCTACAGCTTTCCACACTGTGTTGTAGGCCCATGTGCTCAGATTTGGGCGCACGTTAAAGAACCCCAGGTGGTCGAAATTTCCGGAGCCTTCCACCATGACGTCTGTCATAATCATCCACATATCAATCAATCAATCAATCAATCAGCTTTCCACACTGCTTACACGCACCGAAAGAGCTGCCGTAATCACAACGCATCCGGTCGAACGCTGAAGTAACTCATGCTAGAAGCGTTTGCTAAAATTTGCACCGACCGATATGCTGTTTACGATGCCATGTTGTTTTCAAAAACTGCGCAGCACGTAAGAAAGCTCTTAGAAAGTAATTCCGCATTTTTCACGGCGTGACAAAATTTTCTATTAAGTGCGAGGGGGGTGCCACATCAAAAGACACGACAGGCGTGCCAGATGAAAGAAGTGTTTTGGCAACGTCACGGCGCGCGCTAATGTTGAAGGTATTGCTTCACAACCAATCACAAGCTGTGCCTTTCGGCCAAGCTGTCGTCTGCTCGTGTTTGTCGTCCGCTTCGATCAGAGCATGCGACGGAAGATTCGCCTTCGCAGCGCAAATATTCCCAGGTCCTGCCGTCACTGCGTTGCACAAATTACATGTCAGTGGCTCGCTCTACCTTTGAGCGATGTTCGTGCGCCAAGTTAAGCCACTGGTAATTGTCGCAAGAACGAATCCAGCCAAGGTTTGTTCCAGAATCGTGAGGGTTTGCATATTTCCGGTGTGATTTAATGTTACTAGGGTCATTTTATCCCGACTGCTTGCCATATTTTCACGGTTCATATCGGTTTCTGAACAGTGAAGGTGAAAATCCTTGATTTCTTTGTAGTTCCATGCGTGATCACGCACGCCCCTAATACGCTTCGGTTTACAAAGTAGGCGCCGTTCTAGATTGTTCCAAAGTGTATCGACAGCTATATTTCAGAGATTGCACCCATTAGACAGTTAGAGCCAATCGAAGTACACTAGAGCACAAGCTTCATGAACCACTCACTGAAAAGTTCCTCTAATTTTTATTTCCAATAGCGTACAAAGAATGTGCTCCCAATAACCTCTTTGGTGGTAATTTCCACCAATGAGGCAAGGATCTCGAGTCGCACTTTTAATTGGATGAGATGGGGCGTAACACAACTACATAACAAATAAGGTTATTCTTATGCCATGCCACGTTTGAATGCACCGACCATTCACGGAGCACATTGGTTTTCATCCAACCACAAGTCTTTACATTCATAATTTTACGCCATTGATGCTCAATGGGATTCTTCAATTACTGCGACTTCGAACTTATTGGACGCCGGTGGTTGTCAACATCATCCACTGCGTTCAAGGGATACAACACATGGAGCTCAAAGCGCTGAAAGAAATAAAAACGCACCAGCAGTCATCAGGCAGCCCTTCATGGGCATGAATTAACTCAAAACCAGTCAGGGCACCAAAGTATACCACCGCAGCGGCAGGTTCTAACTAGCCACAATGTTCCTAAAAGTTGTCCGGATCACTCTTAGAATGTTCTCTTAGCCACGCTGTTTTTACGCAAAATTTTGCGTTTTGGTGTCGTAAGCAAATATAGCAACTGCATCACTATCGCTGACATTTTCCCAGGCAGTCACAGCGGGCTTTATTGCAGCGGCCGATGTGACAACGATGGCCTCTTAAGGCGTTTTTTTTTCGTTTTGTGAATTGACTTACGCAACGAAATTTCTCTTGCGGAAAAATGTTTTCGTAAGTGAGTGTTGTGAATCCGGCCCTTGATCTGTAGCTATGATCAAATATGCAAGCACTGCGGGGCTTGGTTTTTTCAACATACGCGTGCGCATGAATGCTTTGGAGCACGGCTAAACGCGAGCTTCTCGAGCCTGGCTTAAAGTAGTCGCCAAGTTCCTATGGTGTCCACAGAAGCGGAACCATACGATAATCAGGCCAGTAATATGGCGCAAGGGGTCACCCACGCTAAAAAGAGCATTTTTCTTATTCGCATTTAAATAGGCTCTATGCCAAGAAACATTCGCGTAGAGGTGGCGCTTGCCCAGGGTTGCCGTATTTGGCTACTTTACGCCAGATTGGCTACTGTCAAGAGGCCGCGGTAGTAAAAAAGTGACGTTGGCTATTGTTCTGGCGCTGGCACCAACAGCTTATACACTCTAAAAACCAAGAGAGTGCTCGGAACTCCTTTTGTAAGAGTACTTTTTTGTCTCATATTTCACTTTTTTCAAGAGGACATCACCTCTAGCTGAGGCAGAGCAGAGGGATTCCCCTAGAATTGGTCAAAGCACTCACCCTAAACAGAGTAAAAAAAAAGCAGCCCGAAGCAGAGTAGCATGATCCCAGCGAAGAGAGTAGCAGTTCACCTCACGGAAAACAAATGCAGAACTTGGGCTGAAATTTTGCTCAATAATTGTTTTTGACGGACTTTCTCGCACGCAGATCTTAAAGGTGGCTAAATAAAACAAAAAAAATGGAAAACGTTTGTAGGAATGTCCGAGTGAGACTCTAATCTGCGACCTCAAGAATCACTGCACATTGCAATCCCAACACAGTAGCCACTACACCACACTTTCTTTTTCGCTTTACGATTTTATTATTTAAATACGTAGATCAAACCACAAGCATAACAGAAATAACAGTCCCACGAGAGAGACACAAACTAAAATTCTCTAAGTGCTGCCAGGTGTTATAATCATGACAACCGCTCACGTACAATTTCCTAAGTTTTCTGCAGTTCAGCAAACTTGGGCATAGATTTACGGAAATACAGTCGTACAAGCCGCGCATCCTGATCGCAATATAGTACCGCCTTGCGTGCGCGCCATAAACAGTTAAGGCTACTTGGCATAATCAAATGAAAGGGCGTTACCTCTTCGTCAACTATTGAAAGAATTCTTGTACCCTAAAAATTTAAAGGTAATTCCTTCTTTGTTGCCCTTTGAAGTACGTCTCTAATGTATACTCCTTCCCAACCATGTAAGAAAACATGGTTAATAGTTCCCGATTTTTCACACATATGGCAATTGGTCCCCAAAGGTGACTAAAAGCTACGGTCTGCTTCAATTGTCCAGGCAGATAGTATGCCCTTGTGAAGCTTAAAAATGGAATACTTCGTGACAGAAGCCGTTCGCATTCTCTTCACTCGCTTCAGCACATCTTGACTTTGACCTCCAGCGTACATGGCATGGTACAGGGTTTCAGGTAGAACAACGTCACACACATCTTAGTACAACTTTTTCGGTTAACTGAAAACAAAGCTTCTTTGGAAAACCTAACAGATAAAAACCGTACGCTTAGACTAACGTCCGTAAGATATCCGATCCGCGGAAAGCACAGGTCATGTGGTTTGTACTAACCACATTTCCAGTTAAAGCCTTCATCAGTCTCAGTTTGCACACTGTACGTAAGAAAAGATCCCATGTGTAGCACAAAAACAAAGAACCTATTTACCACTTGGCGTATGAAAAGATGTGGTAAACTCGGCCGTCCGTATTGACTGCATCTCTCACACTTCGAGGCCAACACGAACACTGCGAAGATGCGATGGAGTTTGAACAATGCAATATTTGCATAACTTACTAAAGTTGTGAGACAAAGAAGAGACTGCACACAGTTGCCCTCAAAAACATTGACATATGATACCGTTGCATCTATTGGTTTCTGTCTAGATTTCTTTCGCTTATTCTTTGCAGTAGCTATCTTTATCTTTATAATACTTCAGCGGCACACCAAGGTACATGACAGGTGTGGTGACTTACTTAACCTTGCCGCAAAAACCACTCTCCATGCCAGAAGCCAAGACACTTTCCCCAGTTAACTAGACTGCCACTTGCCTTGCCGAACCTTTTAACTACAGTGATGGTTGTGGTACAGAAACCTTGATTGGTACAACAAACAGCCACATCATTCGCTTGCGCCATAATTTGAACTTTCATTTCTGGTGACCCGAAGCCATGAATGCTGCTGTTCTGAGTTATTGCTAAGAAGAACAATTTTATATTTGAACTGAACAGTAAGGGATTCGGCGTGCAGTCCTGACAGATAGAACGCTTTATGTTAAATGTATTCTCTACCGACTTGTTGATTACCAGGCGGGTCATGCAGTTTCGGTATGCCATGATACCCTATCTCTGAGAACAGAACCTACGTTGACATGGTCGACAATGTCAAGCAGAAGGTTGTGGGAAACACAATCAAAAGCTTTCTCAAGATCAATCTGTAGAATGGCTACCCATCCTTGATTATCATCGCATTGCTCGAGCACACATCGCATCTTGTGCATACAGGTCACAATGGAGCGCCACATATTCACAAAAGTTTTGTGGGGCCCTACCAATGCTTTGATTACAGCCTGAAGTCGCCGTGCTAATACATACAAAAAAATTTTGTAATCACAATTAGTTTGTGGTATAGGTCCATACAAAGAAACTAATTTTGACTGGTGACACTGTGAAGTCTTGGGTTTCAAAACTGTATGTGCTTCACTAAAGGATCTATCGGTAAGCCATAAAGTTTATAAACCTGCATAAAAACATCTGCGACGAATTTTGATATTTAATTTTTCAACTCCTTATAAAATGAAGCACGAATGCCGTCCGGCCCGGGAGATATACCAGGATTCATCTTATTCATAGACCTTTAATTCTAGTAACGTTGGGGATATACATAGCTCTAAGCCCGATTTGGCGTCATTAGACAAGTTTAGCAGTCTGCTAAAAAACTCTTTTTGTAAATGCATCTGCATCAATGAGCGTAGTGGCGAAGAATGCTTCGAAGTGCTTACAAAACGCTCGCCCTATTTTGTCATTGTCTGAAACTTCGATACCGTTGACTTCAGTGACATCTATATGGTTTCGTCTAGCATGACTCTTCTCTAATTCAAGCACTCGCTTCGTCGGGCGATCATTCGAAGTCATATGTGTTGTTCTGGCTCGCACTGGAGCTCCGCGATAGCATTCCTCCTCATATATTTCTGTCCTTTGTTTGATACTCGGCAAATTGTCAGCATATACTTTAAGTTTTTAACAATCAAGAGCTGTTAGCCTCTCAAGTGTCCATCTCAGCTTTTTCTCGTTCTTTTTAGATTCAAAAGACAACACGTTAGATCTCTCTATTGCATCCACTTTGATTAGTTGCTTGAGCAGCTTCCACCCTTCTCCAATTTCGTCCATACGCTCAATGTTGATATTGGTGATTTCTGTTATAACTGATGCGCCAAATGACTTATCACTTAAAAGGTTGGAGTTCATTTTCCCCTTTTCCCAAGAAAACGCATTCTTCTGTTCCTTTGACTCAGTATTGCATTTTACAAGAAAGTGGTGAGAAAAGGAAACAGGGACAACGTTATAACTGCTACACTGTGCTATGGCATCCGCAGTAAGATGAAGTCGGTCCAATCGTGCTTTATTTGTGCCCTGAAAGGTGGTATACTTCACATCCCGGGAGCCATATAGGCACTCCGCTTCATCTACTGGTTCGTATTACCTGTGTCAGGACTTCACTGCGTTTGTCGTTAGCGTTGCAACTGTTTGATTTATCACTTTCATTCAGGACACAGTTTAAATAACCCCCCAATAAATTTTCCTACCAGTACACATATGCTGTCGTAAATTGGCTAAAAACTCCTTGCTCTTTTCTGCCCGCTAGTTGGAGAGTACACTCATTTAATGTGCTGTTCAGTGGCAAAATAAACAGTATCACACCATACAAATGAGCCTGATGAGCACAAAAAAACAATTCGTATGGCTAATCCTGGAATTTTGTTAACAAAAACAAGACGTCTCCCAGATGAACCATGGCTCACAGTCGTAAAATACCATGACTTACATAAGCACCATGAACCCAGTCTCCTCCAACTTTCATCTCCTGCAATGCAAGTACATTCAGATTTTATTCCAACATCAATCGATACACTTGGCTTTCCTTCTTCTTTGAAGCTAAGCCTCTAACGTTCAGAGCGGCAAAGCTAAATGACTCTTCAGGCGCCATTTCAACCTTATGAAGAAGTTAGGCCCGGTGCATGGTGCTTACCTTGCACGTCTAGCGCGACGCCAGACGCCTCCGGGACCACCCGACTGCCTGGTTTATATGCACAGTGGAAGTGATTTGTTCACAACTTTCTTGTCCGCGATGTCCGGGTTCACAACTTTCTTGTCCACCATCCCTTGATTTAATGTTGGCGCGTCTGGCTGTCGGCGTCTTTGCCAGTAGTTCTTCCACGCTGCTTGCGCTGTTTCTGCCTCCCATCTTCGCAGGTTCTTCCAATGGTCTTTTAATTGCTGGGACGGCACCACAAGTCACAGCGATGCCGCTGGCGTTGGAGGGGTCTCCGTTCGTCTTTATGTCAAAAGCGACGTTCGAAGAGGCACCCTCGACTACTTGGCCCTATTTTAACGCTAGAGCAGACGCTCCGGTGACTTTGCAGCTTGAGTCACTCGCTGTGTGTTCAGCCGCCTCGGTCGATACAGCTGCATCACCTGGTCCTACGTCCACAGGTGCCGGTGTAGATTCGCCTGCTGATGTTGCAGATTCGCAGTTCAAATTAGCTGGGACCTGATCTCCGTGCACTAGTTTTCCCAAACCAAACCAAACCTGATCTCCGCAGCCTCCAGCCACGTCCTCTGCTTCTATCACGTCCATAATGTGTTCCGTTGCATCCTCATCCTCTGTGGACCTGGTCACTGAGGCGTGCGAACGGACGCATTCTGCGTCCACGTGCCTGGAACGCCGGCTGCGTGGGCACAGGCACCTTACACTCGCAACGCACTTTTATATATATATATATATATATATATATTGTGACGAAGGAACGCGTTTATTTACAGGAAAATGGTTGAGATCGGTACAGCTCAGAGCCAGAAACCGGCGACCGAGCTGCTCGTGAGCCAGACCGCTTCTACCTCTTCCTCTTCATGCGCCCATCGAGGTGTGTCATTTCCCCCGTTCGCAGACGATGCCCACTGGGCGAGTCAATAGGAAGGTTGGTGGTGATATGGCTTGAGGCGCGCGACGTGTGTCAGCTGTGTCTTGCTAGAGCGCCGACCATTGCTTGTGACGCCGGAGATGACGTATGTGACGTCACTGAGACGGTCAATGACTACAAATGGTCCGGAGTAGTGGGCCAGAAACTTTTGGCATAAACCACGTTTGCGGACAGGTGTCCACAACCACACCAGGTCACCCTTTGTGTAGGCAACGGAGTGATGGTGGGCGTCGTACCGGGTCTTGGAGCGCTGTTGAGATGCAATGGTTCGAAGGCGTGCGACGCGACGGGCTTCTTGAGCGCGGCATAGTGACTCGGCAACCGATGTTTCCACATCTAACGTAAAAGGCAGAATGGTGTCGAGGCAACTGCGAGGGGAGCGGGCGTAGAGCAGGAAAAAGGGCGCGTACCCTGTTGTCTCGTGTTTCGCGGTGTTGTAGGCGTATGTGATATAGGGCAGTACTTCGTCCCAGTTTTTGTGCTTGGCATCAACATAAATTGACAACATGTTCGTTAGCGTCCTGTTGGTCCGCTCTACGAGGCCATTCGTCTGGGGGTGATACGGGGTTGCGTGGCGGAATTGGCTGGCAGACAGGCGTAGGATCTCTTCAACGACGTCAGCGACGAACTGACGTCCCCGGTCGCTAATGACGACTCGTGGAGGGCCATGACGGAGAATGATATGCCGAAGCATAAACTGCGACACGTGAAAGGCTGTTGCAGTAGGTATAGCCGCAGTTTCTGCGTAGCGCGTCAGGTGGTCGACGCACACGATGACCCATCGATTGGCACTGGCTGACCGCGGAAACGGACCTAGAAGGTCGACACCAACAATCTCGAAGGGAGAGCTAGGAGGTGGTACGGGATGGAGAGGTCCGGGTGATGTAGTCGTGGGACGCTTGTGACGTTGACATTGTTCGCAACCCGCTACGTATTTTTCTGTGTCGCGTCGCATCTTGGGCCAGTAAAACCTTTGCTGGATGCGATGAAACGTTCTGGCGAAGCCCATGTGCCCACTGGTTGCGTTGTCATGGCAGAACCGAAAAATTTGGGGACGTAGAGCGCGTGGAACTACCAGAAGCAGACGGGCGCCTTGGCCAGAATAATTCTTCTTGTAAAGGACGGCGTCATGGACTACAAAAGAGCTTGAACTGGCCGGGTCATTCGCGGAGGCAAACAGGTGATCTAAGCAATGATCCTCGTGCTGTGCTGTCCGGAAAGCCGCGATGTCAGGAAAATGAGAGTCAATAGCTGTGATAAAATCGTCAAAATTATCAGCTTCACACTCGGTCGTTGGTAGAGGAAGCCGTGACAGGCAGTCAGCGTCTGCGTGGCGATTACCGCTCTTGTAGCGGACCGTGAAGTCAAATTCTTGTAACCGTATGGCCCATCGCGCAAGTCGACCAGATGGATCATGTAGGCTCACCAACCAGCAAAGAGAGTGATGATCGGTGATGACTGAGAAACGACGACCGTAGATGTAGGGGCGAAACTTGTGTACGGCGAAAACGACGGCGAGGCACTCCAATTCGGTAACCGTATAATTACGCTCTGCCTTGCTCAGGGACCGGCTTGCATAGGCGACGACGTGTTCAGCATTGTTGTGTCGTTGAATAAGCACCGCGCCGAGACCAACTCCACTGGCATCGGTGTGGATTTCCGTGGAAGCAGAGGGATCGAAGTGGCATAGTATTGGCCCGGAAGTGAGAGCGAACTTTAGTTGCTTAAACGCTGACTCAGAATTTGGTGTCCAGTGGAAAGGGACGTCCTTGCGCAGCAAGTCAGTCAGTGGCTGGGCTTTTTCAGCAAAATTAGGTACAAAGCGGCGAAAATAAGAGCATAGGCCCAGAAAGCTTCGTAGCTCGCGGATAGACTGTGGCTGCTTAAACTTGCTGACGGCGTCCACTTTCTGCGGGTCCGGCCTAACACCAGCTTTGTCCACAAGGTGTCCTAAAACCAGTGTTTGCCGTTCACCGAAACGACATTTTTTTGAGTTCAGTGTCAAGGCGGCTTTCTCCAAACATGTTAGAACAACGTCAAGGCGATGATTATGTTCTTCAAAAGTTCGTCCAAAAATAACCACATCGTCCAGGTAACATAAACAAATTTCCCATTTAAGGCCTCTCAAGACGGTATCCATATAGCGTTCAAATGTTGCCGGAGCATTACACAAGCCGAACGGCATAACATTAAATTCAAATAGACCGTCTGGCGTTACAAAAGCCGTCTTCTCTTTATCAACTGGATCCATGGGAATCTGCCAATACCCGGATCGCAAGTCTACCGAAGAAAAGTAGGAAGCTGAATGAAGGCAGTCAATTACGTCATCAATGCGGGGAAGGGGGTACACGTCCTTCTTGGTTATAGAATTGAGACGCCGATAATCAACACAGAACCTCCAGGACCCGTCTTTTTTCTTTACCAAAATAACAGGTGCAGCCCACGGACTTGACGATTCTTGAATTACACCAGTGGCTAGCATCTCGCCAACTTGTTCAGCAATAACTTTGCGTTCGGACACGGACACGCGATAGGGCTTTTGTCGGAGAGGATGAGCAGAGCCAGTATCGATCTTGTGACGAGCGCGCGTGGTCGGTATCTGAGCCCTAGGCACCGTCCGTGCAAAATCAAATACTTTAGCATGTCTCGCCAGCAGTGCAACCAGGTCTTTGCGCTCCTGTGAGGAAATGGACTTGCTAACCATTTTTGAAAATTCAGCTTCCATACCAGAAGTTTCCGGACCCGCCCTTTCAAGATCGCTTAAAGCTCCAATGCAGGTGCTGCTCTGCTTTTCGAACAGGGCAAGGCGCATACCAGCCGGTAGTACAACCGACTCGGGTGAGCTGTTTATCACCCATAATTGAGCCGTCTCGTCTGCGAGAGATACAATGCACCGTGGTACAAAGATGTTTTTCTTGAGACAAGCTACAGGCAATGGCTCAATCACTATGTCACGTGAATTCAAACTCGAGTTGGTTTCCGAAGTGGTCACTTGTACGCTGGCCGTGGACCACGCTGGCAGAAGTACATCTTTAGCTACAGTGAGGTTACCTTTCTCACAATCAGGCTGCTGGGCGAGAGTAGACAACAGAACCTCACCTGCTCCACAATCCACGGTCGCACGACACTCTCGCAAAAAGTCTATGCCAAGTATAACGTCATGCGTTGATTGAGCCAGTACTGTGAATTCCGCCTTGAACGTTTTACCGGCAACACTAACAGACGCAGTGCAGACGCCGACAGGACGCAAGAATGCGCCGCTCACTGCCCGAAATGTGGCAGGTTTGTCCCAGTGAAACATAACCTTACGGCCCAGTCGTTGCTTAAAAACTAAACTCATCACGGAAACACTTGCGCCAGTGTCTATCAATGCCATCGTGGGAACGTCGTCAACAAGTACCTGAACCTTATTCTGAAGCATAGAAACTGGTGGAGGCATTCTTTGATGAAAATCGGTACGTCCAGCGACCTCACCTCCGTCGGCCGCGCTGGCTAGTTTCCCGGTGGCGGAGACGACATTCGTGACCGGCGCCGTGGAGATGGTGACCGAGGTGGACGGGTGGTGGGCGGCGTTAAGCTGCGCACAGATCCGGGCGAATCACTCCGGTTGATCGGCTGGTAGGCGTGCCGCTCGTCAGTTGGGTTGGGGGGCCAGTAGGTGTAGTCAGGCCGTTGGCTTCGTTGTGCAAACGTCGCGGATCTCTGAGGGAATGTCGAACGTGGATTACGTCGCATTGGGCAAAATCGGGCGATATGTCCACGAACACCGCACTGGTAGCAGACGGGCCGTTCACGGGGCATAGGGAACGTCGCTGGATGTTGAGGGTACGCGGCGCTCTGTTCCCACTGAGACGCAAAAGGAGGTGGATGGCTGTTGTAGCCGTAACGACTGTGGGGAGCATGAGGCGGCTCTACATAAGAAGACGCCGGTGGTGGAGCCCTTAGCTGAGGGCCGCGGTTGGAATAGCTGCGCTCCTCGAAACTCGTAGCATTGATACTTGTGGACGGTGTATCGCACGGTGGTTCTCGGGCGTTCAAGGGCGCGTAAAGGTGACGACGAAGTTCCTCACGTACAATGAGGCGAATCGTTGACGAAAGGTCGGTAGGCACGGAGTCTTGGCACACATCGACAGTGGCGACGGTCGTAACATTGGCAAGGCGTCCGAACTTCGTAGTGATGCGGCGAGTCTTCAGGGCCTCAAACGTTCGGCAGTGCCCAATCACATCGGCCACAGACTCAAGACTCTCCTTGCCGATAAGGAAGTGGTAGACGTCTTCCGCAATTCCTTTGAGAATGTGGCCCACCTTGTCCTCTTCCGTCATGTTGGTGTCCACACATTTGCACAGTTTCAGTACCTCCTCAATGTAGGTTCTGCATGTCTCACCACAAGCTTGAGCTCTCTGCGACAACATTTGCTCTGCACGTTTCTTCTTCGTCGCAGGGTCGCCAAAGCACTTCTTGATCTCCTCCATAAACTGGTCCCATGTTGTCAAGGTGTCTTCGTGATTCTCGAACCACACTAAAGCACTGCCATCGAGAAATAGACCCACGTGGGACAACTGGCTGGCCGCATTCCAGCCATTGGCTCGGCTCACCCGTTGATAGTGGCTGAGCCATTCTTCAACGTCATCGCCAGGTTTTCCTGTAAATGTGCGTGGCTCTCGGTAGTGGAAAGACGGCGCCCTCGCGACCGGCTGCTGGATGTCTCCGTCCAAGTTCATATCTTGAGGTAGTGGTGGCAAGCCCGCTAGTCGACGGCTGCGGCGAAGCTCGTGCTCTTGCGGTTCCGTCGTTAGTAGACGGCTGCTCTCCGGTCTCGCTTGACAGTAGCTGGCTTACCCAGCACCTTCCACCACAACTGTGACGAAGGAACGCGTTTATTTACAGGAAAATGGTTGAGATCGGTACAGCTCAGAGCCAGAAACCGGCGACCGAGCTGCTCGTGAGCCAGACCGCTTCTACCTCTTCCTCTTCATGCGCCCATCGAGGTGTGTCAATATATATATATATATATATATATATATATATATATATATATATATATTGTTACGCCTGAAGTAGGGGTACGGGGGTTTATTGAACGGAAGCTGGGATGGCGAGGCCGCACCGGATAAAACTGCCGAGAGATCTTCTTCTTCCCAAGTCCACACTTCTATTCCCTCTTATCAATCCGGCACATACACGTCGTAATATTTCCCCCTTCGCAGACGAAGCGCACCGCGCGTTTCATGCATCGTCCCGCAGTCTAAAAGCTTTGAGGCGAGCCACATGGGTAACCTCGGTCTTGGTTGATCGTCTCCCACTAGCTGTCAGTCGTGCTATTTTATAATCTACTGCACTGAGGCGCTCAAGGACAACGAATGGGCCAGTGTAGTGGGCGAGAAGTTTTGTGGACAAGCCACGCTTGCGGATAGGCTTCCACACCATTACAAGGTCTCCCGGTTCATATGTGACGTGGCGGTGCTTGCTGTCGTAGCGGAGCTTTGAGCGGTCTTGCGATGCTATAGTACGCAGGCGGGCAAGACGCCGAGTTTCTTCTGCAAGGCATAGTGTTTCAGCTAATGAAGGATCGTCATTGTCATAAAACGAAAAGATAGTGTCCAGGGTATAACGAGGGGGTCGAACGTAAAGAAGGAAGAAAGGGCTGTGGCCGGTGGTTTCGTGTTGGGCAGTGTTGAAGGCATACGTGATGAACGGTAAGACGTCGTCCCAGTTCTTGTGATTGGACGCCACGTACATTGAAAGCATATTCACCAGTGTCCGGTTCGTTCGTTCAGTAAGGCCATTCGTCTGTGGATGGTAAGGTGTCGAATGACGAAGTTCCGAGCCACACATACGGAGCAGTTCCTCAACAACGTCTGCCGTAAACTGACGGCCGCGGTCGCTTATTATGACGCGAGGAGGTCCGTGGCGCAGTATGATAGAGTGCAGGAGAAAGGAGGATACTTCGCCAGCAGTCGCAGATGGCAGGGCGGCCGTTTCGCAGTAGCGGGTCAGGTAATCGGCGCACACTACAATCCAACGGTTGCCTTTTGCCGAGCGTGGAAAAGGGCCCACGAGGTCAATGCCAACTTGCTCAAAGGGAGTGCTGGGAGGCGTCACAGGCTGTAGAAGTCCAGCCGGAGCAGTCGTGACTGATTTGTGCGTCTGGCATTGAGTGCAACTGGCCACGTACTGCTCAACTGACTGGCGCATGCGTGGCCAGTAAAATCGCTCCTGTGTACGAAGGAGTGTTCGCGTCATTCCCAGGTGACCCGAAGTTGCGTCGTCGTGCATGGCGCGCAGAATGGAGGAACGGAGTGTGTGCGGCACCACCAGCAAGAAGCGGGAACCCGTGGCCGAGAAGGTCCTCTTGTAAAGTAATCCTTCACGAACGCAAAAGCGTCCGGCCAAAGTGGACGCTCGTGCTTCAGCAAATAATGGCTCCAAGCTGACATCCTTCCGCTGTTCATTTTCAAAGGTGGTCTTGTCCGGGAATACTGGAGTCACTGACGCAATTAGGTGATCGAAATTGTCGGCATCGCAAAGTGTTGTAGTAAGCGGCATCCGCGAAAGGCAGTCAGCGTCAGCGTGCTTCCTGCCACTCTTGTATGACACCGTGAAGTCATACTCTTGCAAGCGGAGGGCCCAGCGTGCCAGGCGGCCAGATGGGTCTCGGAGGCTTACAAGCCAGCACAAGGAATGATGGTCTGTGACCACTTGGAAGGGACGACCGTACAGGTATGAACGGAATCGCTGTACAGCGAAGACGAGTGCCAAACATTCTTGCTCAGTCACTGTGTAATTCCGTTCTGGTTTACTTAAAGTTCTGCTGGCATACGCAATGACATGTTCCTTTCCACTGTGTCGTTGTACTAGAACTGCACCTATGCCAATGCCACTGGCGTCAGTATGAACTTCGGTCGGCGCCGAAGGGTCGAAGTGTCGGAGAATGGGTTGCGATGTGAGTAAGAACTTGAGTTGGTTGAAAGACGTCTCACAGTCATGTGTCCATTCAAAGCTAGTACCTTGACGTAGCAGACTGGTCAAGGGGAAGGCAACGTCGGCGAATGCGGGAATAAATCGGCGAAAGTACGAGCACAGGCCTAGGAAGCTGCGAAGCTCTTTCGTTGAGCGAGGTGGTTTGCACGCTTTCACAGCTGCTGTCTTGCTCGGGTCAGGCCTGATCCCATCTTTGTTCACAAGGTGCCCAAGTACTAAGGTTTGTCGCTCGCCGAAATGACACTTCTTCGAATTAAGAACAAGGCCAGCGTTTCTAATGCATTCCAGAACAATGTCCACGCGTTCGTTGTGCTCACGAAATGTGCGCCCAAAGATCACGATGTCATCTAGGTAGCACATACAGACGTTCCATTTTAGGCCACGCAGAATGGTATCCATGAACCTTTCGAATGTGGCAGGAGCATTACATAATCCAAACGGCATCACGTTAAATTCATAAAGTCCGTCTGGAGTTATGAAAGCAGTCTTTTCCTTGTCCGCTGGATGCATGGGAATCTGCCAGTAGCCTGAACGTAAATCGATAGACGAGAAGTATGACGCCGAATGGAGACAGTCCAAGGCGTCATCAATTCGTGGAAGAGGATAAACATCTTTCTTCGTGATGGAGTTCAAACGGCGATAGTCGACACAAAATCTCCAGGTACCGTCTTTCTTTTTCACAAGGATCACAGGAGCTGCCCAAGGGCTCGATGATTCTTGAATGATGCCCTTTTGGAGCATTTCACGCACTTGATTGTCTATTATCTTGCGCTCGGACGGCGATACTCGGTACGGTTTTTGTCGGATTGGCTGTGCTGTTTGTGTATTTATCCTATGGCGTATACGAAATGGAGGAATGGAAGGCGTATGGTCCACTCTGGGAGAAATCAAAAACTTGCAAGTACTTTAACAAAACGTCCACAAGCATTCTGCGCTTGTCGGCAGTCAGCGCCTTATCAACCATAGGTAAAACTTTCGAACTGTCTGAGCAGGCGGTCACTTGTTCATCCCGTCGAACGTCACTGAGGACAGCTACTGTTGTTGGCGAGTATTCTTTAAACGACGCTAGCTTAAGTCCTCCTGGTAGCAGCACCGGTTCGTTTGAATAATTCGTTGTCCAAAGGTCTGAACGACCTTCACTCACTGAAACTATGCTGTGGGGTACCAACGTGTTCTTCTTTATACAACTTAGATGGAAAGGCTCCACTAGCGCATCGAAACTGGTCTTATTGTCGTTAATATGCGAAGAAGCTACTGGAACGCGCACAGCACAGAAGGCCGGGATAACGGTATCTTCATAGACTCGGAGCGCACCGCTTTCCGTACCCGAATTCTCGATAAGTCCATGAGGAACAGCGTCACTTATGATAACTTCGCCATTTCGACAGTCTACAGTGGCTCCGCACATTCGCAAGAAATCTATGCCTAGAATGATGTCATGAGTGCTCCGCGGAAGAACCGTGAATTCTGTCACAAACACTTGATCACTCAGTAACACTGCCGCGGTACAAACACCAATCGGACACAACGAGTTGCCGCCCACGCCACAGAACGTTATCGCTTTCTCCAACAAAAAGGTCACCTTTCTTCCCAAACGAGCTTTGAACGCAGCACTCATGATCGACACGGCGGCTCCAGTGTCCACCAAAGCCATCGTATGTACACCATCAACAAAAACTTGCACTTTGTTTTAAACATAAGCACCGGTGGAGGTATCTCTTCTTGCAGCGAATCACCAGCGACCTCACCCCCAGCGGCCGCGCTGCCTAGTTTTCCGGAGGCGGCGAAGGGTAGCGGCGCCTAGGAGACGGCGACAGATTGGAGCGAGGGGCTGGCGGGGGTGTCAGACTGCGGTCAGAGGCTGGAGAACGGTTTCGCAGCGGCCTTGGTGTCTCGTAAGATGCGCTTCCAGGGAACGTTGGTGCTTGTGCAAAGTCGGACAGGTGGGATCTCGGTGGCCAGTCGTACCTCGGCGGCTGCCGGTAGTTACAGTACCTGGCAATGTGGCCTTCGACGCCACAGTTGTAGCAGATGGGTAGGGGTCGCTCGCCGAACCACTGCTGAGAGCGCTGGGCTGTGTAGGGTCGCCTAACCGAACGGGGTGGAGCAGATTGCTGAACGGGAGCTGCGCGCCTCTGTGGGGCGGGGCCGGGACGAAGACGTTGGTCATACCGCTGGTCAGACGCGAATGAGTCTCGGCGTGGCCACGAAGCCCTAGCTTCGCGAACGTCTGTCACACATACTGATGGTGGCAGAGGAGCGAACGGGGCCGGGTAGTAGGATGAACAGGTAGGCGTATGGCGGATGGTGTCGTGGAACAGTGTGTCTTGTCGCTGTAGTTCTTCCCGCACTATTGTCCGGATAGTAGCGGCAAGGTCGGCGGGCGGGCTCACGTCGACGCTGGCGACCGTTGTTACATTTGCCAGCCTACCAAATTTCGGGGCAATACGACGGGTCTTTAGCTTCTCAAAAGTACGGCAGTGACGTTGGACGGCGGAGACGGAAGTGAGGTCTTCCCTGCCTATCAAAAGTTGTAGACGTCCTCTGCTATACCCTTCAGAAGGTGGCCGACCATGTCCTCTTCAGTCATGTACGGGTCTATGATCTTGCAGAGCATCAGGACCTCCTCTATGTAGGTGGTACACGTTTCTCCAGGAGTCTGAGCTCTTTGAGCCAACGTGCGCTCCGCGCTCTTCTTTTTTGAATCAGAGTCGCCGAAGCATTTCTTGAGCTCTTCAGTGAAACGATCCCACGTTGTTAAGGAATCTTCGTGGTTTTCGTACCACATCAGAGCTGTTTCCGTGAGAAACAGCGCGACATTTCCCAGTTGGTCGGTGGCATCCCAGCAGTTGTACCGGCTCACCCTTTTGTACTGTGTCAGCCACGCATCCACATCTTCTCCTGCTCTTCCCGCGAACGGGCGGGGTTCCATATAGTGATATCGAGGTGCAGCTGGCACTGACCTTTGTGTGGTTGAGAAGGCGTGACCTTCGCTCTCGGCCATGGCAGTTGGTGTCGGTGGCAGACCGGCAATACGACGGCTCCGGCGAAGTTCGAACAGCTGTGGCTCCGTGGTTCGTCGACGTATACTGTACCCAGCACCTTCCACCACTCTGTTACGCCTGAAGTAGGGTACGGGGGTTTATTGAACGGAAGCTGGGATGGCGAGGCCGCACCGGATAAAACTGCCGAGAGATCTTCTTCTTCCCAAGTCCACACTTCTATTCCCTCTTATCAATCCGGCACTGCCAAACATTCTTGCTCAGTCACTGTGTAATTCCGTTCTGGTTTACTTAAAGTTCTGCTGGCATACGCAATGACATGTTCCTTTCCACTGTGTCGTTGTACTAGAACTGCACCTATGCCAATGCCACTGGCGTCAGTATGAACTTCGGTCGGCGCCGAAGGGTCGAAGTGTCGGAGAATGGGCTGCGATGTGAGTAAGAACTTGAGTTGGTTGAAAGACGTCTCACAGTCATGTGTCCATTCAAAGCTAGTACCTTGACGTAGCAGACTGGTCAAGGGGAAGGCAACGTCGGCGAATGCGGGAATAAATCGGCGAAAGTACGAGCACAGGCCTAGGAAGCTGCGAAGCTCTTTCGTTGAGCGAGGTGGTTTGCACGCTTTCACAGCTGCTGTCTTGCTCGGGTCAGGCCTGATCCCATCTTTGTTCACAAGGTGCCCAAGTACTAAGGTTTGTCGCTCGCCGAAATGACACTTCTTCGAATTAAGAACAAGGCCAGCGTTTCTAATGCATTCCAGAACAATGTCCACGCGTTCGTTGTGCTCACGAAATGTGCGCCCAAAGATCACGATGTCATCTAGGTAGCACATACAGACGTTCCATTTTAGGCCACGCAGAATGGTATCCATGAACCTTTCGAATGTGGCAGGAGCATTACATAATCCAAACGGCATCACGTTAAATTCATAAAGTCCGTCTGGAGTTATGAAAGCAGTCTTTTCCTTGTCCGCTGGATGCATGGGAATCTGCCAGTAGCCTGAACGTAAATCGATAGACGAGAAGTATGACGCCGAATGGAGACAGTCCAAGGCGTCATCAATTCGTGGAAGAGGATAAACATCTTTCTTCGTGATGGAGTTCAAACGGCGATAGTCGACACAAAATCTCCAGGTACCGTCTTTCTTTTTCACAAGGATCACAGGAGCTGCCCAAGGGCTCGATGATTCTTGAATGATGCCCTTTTGGAGCATTTCACGCACTTGATTGTCTATTATCTTGCGCTCGGACGGCGATACTCGGTACGGTTTTTGTCGGATTGGCTGTGCTGTTTGTGTATTTATCCTATGGCGTATACGAAATGGAGGAATGGAAGGCGTATGGTCACTCTGGGAGAAATCAAAAACTTGCAAGTACTTTAACAAAACGTCCACAAGCATTCTGCGCTTGTCGGCAGTCAGCGCCTTATCAACCATAGGTAAAACTTTCGAACTGTCTGAGCAGGCGGTCACTTGTTCATCCCGTCGAACGTCACTGAGGACAGCTACTGTTGTTGGCGAGTATTCTTTAAACGACGCTAGCTTAAGTCCTCCTGGTAGCAGCACCGGTTCGTTTGAATAATTCGTTGTCCAAAGGTCTGAACGACCTTCACTCACTGAAACTATGCTGTGGGGTACCAACGTGTTCTTCTTTATACAACTTAGATGGAAAGGCTCCACTAGCGCATCGAAACTGGTCTTATTGTCGTTAATATGCGAAGAAGCTACTGGAACGCGCACAGCACAGAAGGCCGGGATAACGGTATCTTCATAGACTCGGAGCGCACCGCTTTCCGTACCCGAATTCTCGATAAGTCCATGAGGAACAGCGTCACTTATGATAACTTCGCCATTTCGACAGTCTACAGTGGCTCCGCACATTCGCAAGAAATCTATGCCTAGAATGATGTCATGAGTGCTCCGCGGAAGAACCGTGAATTCTGTCACAAACACTTGATCACTCAGTAACACTGCCGCGGTACAAACACCAATCGGACACAACGAGTTGCCGCCCACGCCACAGAACGTTATCGCTTTCTCCAACAAAAAGGTCACCTTTCTTCCCAAACGAGCTTTGAACGCAGCACTCATGATCGACACGGCGGCTCCAGTGTCCACCAAAGCCATCGTATGTACACCATCAACAAAAACTTGCACTTTGTTTTTAAACATAAGCACCGGTGGAGGTATCTCTTCTTGCAGCGAATCACCAGCGACCTCACCCCCAGCGGCCGCGCTGCCTAGTTTTCCGGAGGCGGCGAAGGGTAGCGGCGCCTAGGAGACGGCGACCGATTGGAGCGAGGGGCTGGCGGGGGTGTCAGACTGCGGTCAGAGGCTGGAGAACGGTTTCGCAGCGGCCTTGGTGTCTCGTAAGATGCGCTTCCAGGGAACGTTGGTGCTTGTGCAAAGTCGGACAGGTGGGATCTCGGTGGCCAGTCGTACCTCGGCGGCTGCCGGTAGTTACAGTACCTGGCAATGTGGCCTTCGACGCCACAGTTGTAGCAGATGGGTAGGGGTCGCTCGCCGAACCACTGCTGAGAGCGCTGGGCTGTGTAGGGTCGCCTAACCGAACGGGGTGGAGCAGATTGCTGAACGGGAGCTGCGCGCCTCTGTGGGGCGGGGCCGGGACGAAGACGTTGGTCATACCGCTGGTCAGACGCGAATGAGTCTCGGCGTGGCCACGAAGCCCTAGCTTCGCGAACGTCTGTCACACATACTGATGGTGGCAGAGGAGCGAACGGGGCCGGGTAGTAGGATGAACAGGTAGGCGTATGGCGGATGGTGTCGTGGAACAGTGTGTCTTGTCGCTGTAGTTCTTCCCGCACTATTGTCCGGATAGTAGCGGCAAGGTCGGCGGGCGGGCTCACGTCGACGCTGGCGACCGTTGTTACATTTGCCAGCCTACCAAATTTCGGGGCAATACGACGGGTCTTTAGCTTCTCAAAAGTACGGCAGTGACGTTGGACGGCGGAGACGGAAGTGAGGTCTTCCCTGCCTATCAAAAAGTTGTAGACGTCCTCTGCTATACCCTTCAGAAGGTGGCCGACCATGTCCTCTTCAGTCATGTACGGGTCTATGATCTTGCAGAGCATCAGGACCTCCTCTATGTAGGTGGTACACGTTTCTCCAGGAGTCTGAGCTCTTTGAGCCAACGTGCGCTCCGCGCTCTTCTTTTTTGAATCAGAGTCGCCGAAGCATTTCTTGAGCTCTTCAGTGAAACGATCCCACGTTGTTAAGGAATCTTCGTGGTTTTCGTACCACATCAGAGCTGTTTCCGTGAGAAACAGCGCGACATTTCCCAGTTGGTCGGTGGCATCCCAGCAGTTGTACCGGCTCACCCTTTTGTACTGTGTCAGCCACGCATCCACATCTTCTCCTGCTCTTCCCGCGAACGGGCGGGGTTCCATATAGTGATATCGAGGTGCAGCTGGCACTGACCTTTGTGTGGTTGAGAAGGCGTGACCTTCGCTCTCGGCCATGGCAGTTGGTGTCGGTGGCAGACCGGCAATACGACGGCTCCGGCGAAGTTCGAACAGCTGTGGCTCCGTGGTTCGTCGACGTATACTGTACCCAGCACCTTCCACCACTCTGTTACGCCTGAAGTAGGGGTACGGGGGTTTATTGAACGGAAGCTGGGATGGCGAGCCCAAAGAGTGAAACCTCCAGTGGAACGCATATCACCCTCCACACCAGAGATGGTCGTACTGTACCCCGGGTAGACACCATCAAGGTCCTCGGCATGATCATTGAGTCCCGCGAAACCAACACCTAAAGAGTACACAACCTCAGGACTAAGACTGAGAATGCCATACGACTAGTACGTTGAGTAGCCAACAGGCACCATGGCCTGAAAGAAGACAACCTGCTGCGTCTCGTACACGCGTTTGTTTGTGCCATTTTACCTACGTTGCCGCTATACACAAATGTCTACGTGCTGAGCTCGATCAACTCAATGAGCTTCTTCGCAAGGTCGTCAAACGAGCCCTTGGCCTCCCTATCACCACTCCAACGTACAAACTCCTCCAGCTTGGCATACATAACACGCTAGAAGAGATCGCCAAAGCTCAGGAACGCGTGCAATTGACCCGACTCACCACCACCAAGGCGGGCCGCCATATTCTGAGCGAGCTCGGCTTCTTCTCCTCGAGGGCCAAGGACCCGAGTTGACCCTAATTCCCCGTGAAATCCGCGACCTTCTCACAATCGCTCCCATTCCACGAAATGTACACCCCGAATACAACAGAGACAGGCGCCTTGCGCGGGCGACCGCCATTCTCAAGCGCATACACATTGAAGCGGACAACGTCTCGTTCGTGGACGCCGCTGCCTATCACAACAACCAAGCCTTCGCCGCGGTCGCAGTATCATCTGCACAGCAGACTCTTAACTCTGCCACAATCTTCAACTGAAACCCCGAAGTAGTGGACCGAATAGCTATAGCTATAGCTATGCTCGACAGCAAACGGGAATTCATCTGCAGCGACTCCAGGCCGGCCATCAAAGCCTTCGAACGCGGAGTCATCTCCGACCAGGCACTACGTATCCTGCGCAAACCAGACCCGAGTGCCCTGAAGCACCATACTGTCATCTGGTTCCCCGCCCATCTCGGCCTGGAACCGGGTGCCCTATCCAACCTCAACGATATTGCCCATGATGCAGCGCGCGCACTTACCGACCGCACCATCACAGGGCACACCCCCATCCTGCTGGGTTTGATACCAATCGGGATGCACCAATTACGTACAATGAAATATCAGAGCACTTTTACCTGGAACGCCGCGTTTTTCCACCCCCACATCCGAAACTTAACCGACCGCAGGCATTAACCCTACGCCTATTACAAACACACACACGTACCCAAACCTTGCCACGCTTCACGTTTATTATCCTCATGCATACCCCAGCGACACATGCCCATCATGTAGACACACAGCGACACTCGTACACATGCTCTGGGAGTGTAGAACAACTCCTTCCTACTCTAACTCAAGCAAGTGGGAGAGGTCCCTCAGGAGCTCACTTCTCGCCGACCAGCAATGGGCCGTTCAGCAGGCCCACGAAGCGGCCGCCATGTACTCCCTGTTGGTCCCTACGTGGGAGACGCCCGCTACGCGCTAAGTGCGTCCTGCAGGACTGAAATAAAGTGTTTTCATTCCATTCCATTCCCCTCTAAGTGAATGAAACAAGAAGCAAGTACTCGCTAATTAGCCCTTTATTTATTTATGTGAAGGTACTGCAATCACCATTCGATGACTTTTGCAGGGTGGTGCATGAAGTTAGTCATGAACAAATGGCAATTAGAAGAACATATAATATATACAGGCGATACAAACATTGACATGTAGAATACTTGTATACAAGCATGCATAAGTGTATGTGACACGGTTAAACTGGTCCGCCCATTCCTAACTTCGATGAAAACGATGCTAATGGGGAGGATGGTGCTGAAGCAGTTGCGTAGGGTAGTTTATTCCACTCGACTATGGTGGGAATACATAACCAAAGCAATCATTGCTTCTGAGAAAGGGGGTCATGGTGAGGTCATGTCTCTTCCTGTAAAAAATGTCTCTTCCTGTAAAACTGCCGCGGTACAAACACCAATCGGACACAACGAGTTGCCGCCCACGCCACAGAACGTTATCGCTTTCTCCAACAAAAAGGTCACCTTTCTTCCCAAACGAGCTTTGAACGCAGCACTCATGATCGACACGGCGGCTCCAGTGTCCACCAAAGCCATCGTATGTACACCATCAACAAAAACTTGCACTTTGTTTTTAAACATAAGCACCGGTGGAGGTATCTCTTCTTGCAGCGAATCACCAGCGACCTCACCCCCAGCGGCCGCGCTGCCTAGTTTTCCGGAGGCGGCGAAGGGTAGCGGCGCCTAGGAGACGGCGACCGATTGGAGCGAGGGGCTGGCGGGGGTGTCAGACTGCGGTCAGAGGCTGGAGAACGGTTTCGCAGCGGCCTTGGTGTCTCGTAAGATGCGCTTCCAGGGAACGTTGGTGCTTGTGCAAAGTCGGACAGGTGGGATCTCGGTGGCCAGTCGTACCTCGGCGGCTGCCGGTAGTTACAGTACCTGGCAATGTGGCCTTCGACGCCACAGTTGTAGCAGATGGGTAGGGGTCGCTCGCCGAACCACTGCTGAGAGCGCTGGGCTGTGTAGGGTCGCCTAACCGAACGGGGTGGAGCAGATTGCTGAACGGGAGCTGCGCGCCTCTGTGGGGCGGGGCCGGGACGAAGACGTTGGTCATACCGCTGGTCAGACGCGAATGAGTCTCGGCGTGGCCACGAAGCCCTAGCTTCGCGAACGTCTGTCACACATACTGATGGTGGCAGAGGAGCGAACGGGGCCGGGTAGTAGGATGAACAGGTAGGCGTATGGCGGATGGTGTCGTGGAACAGTGTGTCTTGTCGCTGTAGTTCTTCCCGCACTATTGTCCGGATAGTAGCGGCAAGGTCGGCGGGCGGGCTCACGTCGACGCTGGCGACCGTTGTTACATTTGCCAGCCTACCAAATTTCGGGGCAATACGACGGGTCTTTAGCTTCTCAAAAGTACGGCAGTGACGTTGGACGGCGGAGACGGAAGTGAGGTCTTCCCTGCCTATCAAAAAGTTGTAGACGTCCTCTGCTATACCCTTCAGAAGGTGGCCGACCATGTCCTCTTCAGTCATGTACGGGTCTATGATCTTGCAGAGCATCAGGACCTCCTCTATGTAGGTGGTACACGTTTCTCCAGGAGTCTGAGCTCTTTGAGCCAACGTGCGCTCCGCGCTCTTCTTTTTTGAATCAGAGTCGCCGAAGCATTTCTTGAGCTCTTCAGTGAAACGATCCCACGTTGTTAAGGAATCTTCGTGGTTTTCGTACCACATCAGAGCTGTTTCCGTGAGAAACAGCGCGACATTTCCCAGTTGGTCGGTGGCATCCCAGCAGTTGTACCGGCTCACCCTTTTGTACTGTGTCAGCCACGCATCCACATCTTCTCCTGCTCTTCCCGCGAACGGGCGGGGTTCCATATAGTGATATCGAGGTGCAGCTGGCACTGACCTTTGTGTGGTTGAGAAGGCGTGACCTTCGCTCTCGGCCATGGCAGTTGGTGTCGGTGGCAGACCGGCAATACGACGGCTCCGGCGAAGTTCGAACAGCTGTGGCTCCGTGGTTCGTCGACGTATACTGTACCCAGCACCTTCCACCACTCTGTTACGCCTGAAGTAGGGGTACGGGGGTTTATTGAACGGAAGCTGGGATGGCGAGGCCGCACCGGATAAAACTGCCGAGAGATCTTCTTCTTCCCAAGTCCACACTCGGGTATGTTTACCTAAGCAAGCATCGCAGTAACTATAATGTGTGCAATTATTTCCCAGTCAGCTTTTTGCATAATAAATCGCCTGCCAAGATTATTAGGTAACCCAGTTTTACATATTTTAATATATTTTTCTGGCTTATTGATAATATTTACTGAAGAACCATTGCATCTGTTCAAAGCACCAAATACATACCTAGACTTACCATGACAGAACATACAAAACATACATTCAGCATTATGCACATCTAGAATTTTATTATTATACTCACTGTTTTACCAGAATACATATGTCACCTTCTTTCAAGCCGTGCTTCTTTTTATATGCACTGAAACTCGGGGGAAGCACTTTATATATCTCATGGATCATGGAAAGATAGCATAAATAATTGATCTCATAGAGCTCTTATAGATTCATGTTTCAGTAAAGAAAGCTATGTGACAGTTTTGTGACAGACTAACTTGTTTTTATGTGGCCTGCTTTGTCAGATTATAATTTTGTTCTTATTGTAAAAACAATATTTCTTATCGTGGTTCCACCCATACGTTACTCCATCGAAACTCGGTTTGTCGAACGGGATATTGAGTTTCACCCTCTTTGGCCCTTACGGTAGTTGATGTTTGCCATAATTCCTTCTTGATATCTCTAACTCACCTTGAAAAGTTCTCAGGTATCAACAGCTCTCTATTTATTCATTTATATATTTATTTATTTTATTATACCGACAGCACCCAAGGGTATAATTGCAGGGGGAAAACACACAGCGTAATACATGCTTACATAAAGAGAGCTATTCAAAAACAAGATGACCACAAAAACAGATCATAACAAAAATTTAGCTATGAATATAGCAGTATATCCATGAGAGATGCTTCAGCGAGGCAGTATGCAATCTCATCTGGAATCCAATTCCACTGCGAGATTGTGAGTGCGAAAAAGGAGCATTGGTAAATGTTTGTTCTGTAAAAACTTTCTCTTGATTCTAGAGGGGCTTCAGTTCTCTTTATATAAAACAACAGAGAAGTGAAAGGTAACATTCTTCATCTATTTTCATCAACCCATGAAATATATCGAATAGCATTTTAGTCTCAATTTTCTCTACGTGAAACTAACTAAATAGCCACACTAAACCATTCTTAAGCGCAATGACACTGACACTGAAGTCATAGTTGCTAGTCACAAAATAAGGTGCGCAGATTTGTGCGATCTCGAGCGCATGAGACAAAGTTATTGTGGTCGCAAGCAACACAAGCGTATACTCTGGGTCACGCCGGACATTCGAAAAGTAGAGTAGTTCTTTGAATTTGGGAAGGAGCTAACCGAAAGTTCCGTTTAACGAAAGTTTATAATTCTGCAGGATCCTGCTTATTTCAGGTAAGAGTTTGATGCTACGTAAACACCATGGTATTCATACTCAGTTACTCGCGTTAGCTAGATGAAATTTAATGTATAAAGAAACAGGTATGGCTCGCGTTTACGAGGGGAAGGATGCACACTGGCACTTCCTAGGGGTTCAGAGACATACGCCACCTATCCCACCAGTGCATAATACTGCCTAAATTACGTTGCAATTACTGATGGTCAGAGTTGGATCTAATACTAGGGTAAACCACACAATCATCCGCATATAGACGTACTTTGCATGAGATATCCTGAGCAACACCTGAGCAACACCTTTGATGTAGACTAGAAAGAGCAATGGTCTCGATACAGACCCATGTGAAACTACTGAATTGATTGATTGATATGTGCGGTTTAACGTCCCCAAACCGCCACATGATTATGAGAGACGCCGTAGTGGAGGGCTCTAGAAATTTCGACCATCTGGGGTTCTTTAACGTGCGCCCATATCTGAGCACACAGGCCTACAACATTTCCGCTTCCATCAGAAATGCTGCCGCCGCAGCCGGGATTCAATACCGCGACCTGCAGGTATGCAGCCGAATACCTTAGCCACAAGACCACCACGGCTGGGCGTGAAACTGCTGAAGTAACCGCAACCTATTCATATCGGAAACCAATAGTTACGGCACGTTGCATCTGCTCTTGTAAATAACATCTGATCTAATAAAAAAATGGAGGAGTAATACCGAGAGACGATAGTTTATGTAGCAGCAGAACATGAAGCACAGAATCAAATGCTTTCTGAAAGTCCAGGATTATGCAGCCCATCTGCACTCCAAGGTCAAATGAGTAAAAAAGATTATGACTGAATTCTATCAGCTGTGTTGAACAAAAAAGACGAGACCGAAATTCATTCTGGGATTTGGTAAAAAAATGTTTACTTTCAAGATCTTGCCTTATGACACTGTTGACTATGTGCTTCATTGTTTTACTGCACACGCTCGTTCGGAAAATAGGCCTGTAGTTTACTTTGTTTAGTCGCATAACTATATAGAATAAAAAATTCGCATAGCATAAAAAGCTATCGCTAATATTATATTTGTTGGTGTTTAACATTCCAAGACCACAATATCATTATGAGACACGACGTAGTGGCGAGCCCCACAAATTTTGACCACCTGGTGTTCTTTAACGTGCACTTAAATCTAAGCACAGTGGCCTTATGCAGAAAGCATTAACGTTTATAGCACACACCAGTTAAAAGGGTGAAGTCTTTTTGCAATGAAATTTCCACTTTTCTATAGCTCTCTAAGCGAAATTTTTCTACAAAAGAAAGGCAACTTCATGTACATGTGTTCAGTTCTTAAGGTTGTTTAGCATATTCCGATAATCACTAACGGACCCGTCGACATCATGACAAATGCGAACGATGGGAATGTCTTTTAAACGGGTTTTGAAATGGACAGGGCTGCATTTATTATTCTTCACGTAACCCAGCTACGACGTAGTAAGCCTCGCCTCACGCACCTTTATGTGTCTGACCGAGTGGTACTTTATATCACTTGAAGTTCAACATCACGTCACTCATTGGCACAGCGTCTTTACAGAAGAGCACCCGGAAATTCGGTGCCTCCTATCCTGATCCCTGTCATCCGTGAATCGCCTAGGGCTGCTGTGTTTATAGGCCAGAGATTGGGCGCGATCGATTGACGGTAGTCTCAGGAATAAAGCTCCGAGTCCTTCGTGGAAATAAACTTCTAAAATGGCGGCTCTTGCGGTGTTTGACGCGCAAGCGCTTCGCACAAAAAGACATAACCGTATAAATAGGACGATCACATATAAAACTCGTGTGGCCACTTATTTAGAACGAAAGAAAAACGGACGTACTTGTTTGACGGACGTTTGCGATGTAACCTCACGTCAAACGTGCACATGTGTATATATGTGTTTGTTTGAGTAGAGAAAAATGTATACTGGCTTTAGCATAAGGACTTTTTTGTTTATATATATTTTTAGAAATTTTTTATTGAAAATAAAAACTAGCGTGAACACAAAACCTTGCGACATTGATGTTTTTCTCCAACATCTGCAGCGCAAATACAAATACAATTGCCACTCAATTGAAATCTCCTTCGACATTCATTATGTATGCATACAAACAGCAAGGTAGAAAAGCACTTGACCCTTATAACTTATCCTTACGTGGGCGGGTTCCTATTTCCACTGCTAAAACTGCGTGTTGAAAGTAGATCGCAATTGGTACACATCAATTTCCGTTGCCTCAAAATAGTTTTCGCACTCGTTAAATCAACTGCCTGGCTTGAACCTTAACGACAGATTCTAATATTATAAGCTAACATTTCGATATTAAGTATCCTATGACAGTTTTGTGAAACCTGCTACAACAAAAACAACTTTTGGAAGAGTAAGAGTGTCGCTATTGTCGCCAGGACAGCTACATCGTAATTCTGTGTGATGAAAACGTATTTGCACTTGAATTTTTATCGACAAAGTAAGATTATGTTGATGAAAAGCAATAAAGCCTGAAATCCGAATTCACATAGTTTACGCTGTGCTGTTTATCGGTTACAAGACTTCAAACGAAAATAAATAAATACAATTTGAAAACGCCTAGGTTGGCCTTTAAAAGCAGAACGTGACAGGGATATCCCACACATGTGTGCTCTCTCTTCGCTCGGTAAGGCGCACACCTGCGTGACAGCACTCAATTACGCATAATACACACCAAACAAATACTTCTAAGCGATATTGTGCACTTGCGTTTTATGTCCACGTGTCCTATCTATTTCACACAAATTCATCGCTTCTTCACGCGTAGCGGATGTATTGGCTGATCTGTGCATCAAGACTTTTTTTTTACGTTTTACAGTATAAAGCAAGAACAGCGCAATTTCTCGGCACTATTTTCAAAATTTAGATGTTTCTAGCGTAGTACGTGTCCTCTTGCATACTAAGTTCATGGGGCTGCTACATTGTTACGAGCCCCCCAGCGCACCGCTCGATCTGCCAAAGCTGAAGCTGTCCAGAATGAAAAATATGAGGACACATGCTGGTAATAAAGCCCTAAAGCAGCAGCAGTCCCAAAATCCAGCTTCAACAAAATTATGCGACCTGATTAAATTGAAAGTATCTTGCGCCATTCTTTGAATCGACTCATTGTAATGTTTTGCAAAGGGCTCAAATGACGCCATTTCGTTGGAGCTCGTAACAGACTAACGCCGAATAAAATGCGTGCGCTTCTTGTTACATTCGAATATAATAAATTCATAAGACATGTGGCACGTGTTCACCCGATAAAGACTGTCTCGACGGTTTGTCATTCAACTCGCGTTTACCCATTGTACATGCTGGCTGTGTAAGCAGACAAGAAAGCAAGGGGCGAGAAAATTGCGTGTCAGATTGTCTGTCTCAGTGTGCTAGCCCCACCGCGGCGGTCTAGTGGCTAAGGTACTCGGCTGCTGACCCGCAGGTCGCGGGTTCGAATCCCGGCTGCGGCGGCTGCATTTCCGATGGAGGCGGAAATGTTGTAGGCCCGTGTGCTCAGATTTGGGTGCACGTTAAAGAACCCCAGGTGGTCGAAATTTCCGGAGCCCTCCACTACGGCGTCTCTCATAATCATATGGTGGTTTTGGGACGTTAAACCCCACATATCAATCAATGTCTCAGTGTGCTATCCCACAAAACGCCCTTACGACAAGCTTTGTTCCAGTCGGCTCAATTTAGATTCGCTTGCTATTGTGCGCAGTGTATGCACCCCGCTTCATTTCCGGTGTGTCGGTCATTTCCTTTTTTGCGCATGTTCCATTTTTCGCTACGCCATGTAATACGTACGCGTGAGAGTGATGGCATAAGTTTTGTCATACAAAAAAGAGTTCGTTATCAGTGATTATAGTAGAATGAAAATGTGGGTGCAGAATTGCAAGACAAAACCACAGCAGCTGAAATAAAAGTTTGACTAAGGCGTAAAATAAATGCTTCAGCAGAGGACCTTGCTATTTCTCATCCAGTTCTTTAAATGGCATATCTCATCAGTAACGTCACGTGTTGGACATGTTGGTACGTCATACTGTAGTTTTCTATCAAACGAAAAAACCCTTGAATAGATGAATACGGCAGAGGCACTATAAGCATGTAGCATCTGTCTCGTCTTCATCTGTCCGTATATTGTTTTCGTCCGCTGAAAAAATCTTGAATGGTGCACTCGCAAATCCTAAATTTGACACCATCATTGGAATAATTTAGCTAGCAGTGTAAATGTTTGTTTTTACACAGCTACATGCACTGCACTAATATGTGCACGTTCAATCAACTATTAGTGTAAACGCGAAGCGAAAATGATGCGTGACAATCATACAATGTTTCTTAACGTTCATTTATACGCACAATCACTTATATTGTCTGCGTGTTACTCTTCGTTTATGAAATGTTCAGGCCACGCGGTACTATCATCTCGTCAAACCTGGCCCGTACTGAGAACATTACAGTACTATTGTCTGGTTTGTAATCTAGCGTTTGAATCTATTTACGACTCTTTTTCCAAGTTTTTTTTATTTATTCCCACTTTGAGCGGCAAACTCCTTCTTCAACCACACTACGCAACGACTTCAAATGATCATCTATATAACATCAGTTTCGCGTAACGTCGCACTCCATAATTTTGTCGATAACACTTTTCTGCCCGTAACTGAGCCAGATGCTTGCCAAATACTGGCCAAATGCTTTGTATTCATAAGTGATGACAGAAAATTTCCCGGCTATACGAATGTTTTATAATCAGACGTTCTCTGTTGTTTGTAGTCAGACAATGTGGGCATCCCTTCTCTTAGGAATCGGTATAACCGGAAAGTGCACGATACGTGTTCTTACAAAGGTAGTTGATCGTTTACTGTTCAATTTTTTGCCACACGGCCGAAAATAAATGAATGCTGCAGCAACAAATTGCGAAGTCAGGTGAAATACGGCAAGCGGCTAGATGCTTGCAGCGCACACCTCAAGTCAACAAATTAATATTTTTCTTAGAAAAAGAGGGTATTGAAGGTCACTGGTGCGGACACTTGAGGAGGAAGAGGGGGGAACACCTCAAGTAGAAAGCACGCACAACATGAGGATACACAGGACTAGCGCGGACTAACAACTGTCACTGGTACTTAAGATGCGCTGTTCAAACAGTAAGAAAGATGCATGAAACGGACGCACAACTACACACATGACAAGCGCCACGCCGCGGTGGTCTAGTGACAAAGGTACTCCGCTGCTGACCCGTAGGTCGCGGGATCGAATCCCGGCTGTGGCGGCTGCATTTTGAATGAGGCGAAAATGCTGTAGGCCCGTGTGCTCACATTCGGGTGCACGTTAAAGAACTCCGGATGATCTAAATCTCTGGAGCCCTTCACTATGGCGTCTCTCATAATCATATGGTGGTTTCGGGACGTTAAACTCCACATATCAATCAATCACACATGACAAGCGCCAACTGTCACAGTTGTTACTTCTCGTGTGTGAGCAACGTGCTCCTTTGGTAAACATGGCCGCAGCAGCAAGTGAAGTAACTTTCTTGCTCTCCCAAATTACGAGTCTGATAAGCGCGCACGTAGGAGAGATCACGCTCCGTGGAGGTGGTGCTACACTGTAGTGGTGCTCTATGAAACGCCACAGGCGACGACCTTTAACGCCTGACCAAACGTATTGCGTGGCTACGCGAAGCTGTGCGCCCTCTCTCTCCATATGGGAGAGGGCTCGGCGCCGCGTGAGAAAGACATGCGCTGACGCGTTGCAACGAATACGTGGGGTCAGGCCCTTAAAGCACGCCAACTCGAGACCTTCGCGTCATCTCGCTACTGATAACAAAAACGCGCTAAAGTTCCGGAGCTCAGAGGGCTGCCAAATATTATGTGGTGTGTATAAATGGCTTGCGGTTAGCAACTCTCACAACGTACGCTACGTGGCCTAATGATTAGCACCGCGCTTTTCGAACCGAGAGGTTTTGGTCCGACGCCCGGCGACACAACCTATCACAATCGTCTTCTTTATTTGCAACCTGTTAGTATATATTTTACACCATCATATCCGTGACAAAATATGTGAGGGAAGACGTGGTGAATCCCGGCATAAAAAACTTTCGTGGTAAATATTGGGACTTTCCTTTACGTCAAGCGTTTTTAATTATGTATTAGTTTTAGTGCATTATAAGCTGCGCTAATGTGATAAAGCTATTGTAGCTCCTTTTCGCTCTAACTGCATTTTTGTTCAGGTTTGTTTGTTATTATAACTCCGCTTAGTAACAAACTTGCCGGAATGTATACCATATAAATAAAATATACTCTGCGTTTGCAAAAAAAAAAAAGACAACAGAGGGTGTGGCAACTGAACCATATGGACGTAATAACTGCGGATTTCGTTTGTCACCTAATGGTGGTTGTTGGCTCGAAAGAAAGAACACGATTGCGTGCAATTATGCATGCAGGCAATCAGGACCAGCTTGATGGCATCCCAAGTTTTCTATCTCTTTTTTTATAGATAAAAGAATGTTGACTTCATTGGCTTTGCAGAATGTATGTGCATATATAATAATAACATCAATGAGATCTTACCGAGAATCATGCCAAGCGAAGTAAATTGGAGGTTTTTAGAAGTAATATTATTATCATTGCGAAGAAAGAAAAGTGAACGAAAAGATAACTAGCCCTGGGAAGGGTCTGAACCTCGAACTTTGAAATGAAGCCTCCGATGCTTTATCAACAGAGCTACTGCGACGGTTATCCACCGTCCACTATGTAGGGCATGGATGAAGAAAAAACTTAAGAGAGGCCCTGACATCACTCGTTGTGAAGCCGCGGTGAAGCCGGTAGTCGGCCATACTGACTGGGCTAATTCTGCTATCTTGTTTACATCTGAATGTAAAGCAGAAGGCATGACTCTCTCTCCAGCTCGGAAAGCACGTAGGCTGCGCAGCGCGCGTGTCGTGATGAACTGAAACTATAGTAATAGAACGGCGCTCAACACTCTGAGCCAGCGCAGCACCTTCAACAAAATCAATTCGTCCGAGGATTAACAGCGAGTAACAGCTCGCCGGCAACAAAGGAAGTACAAGAGAACGCACGCTAGATCCACTGACTAGGGCATAGAAATAGAATTGTATACGGGGGCAGTGGTATCCGTGATTTCTCGCAGACAACAGTAACTGTTGTTACCTTCTTCGAAGTTGAGCACGACAAAATTACACTTACGCACTTACACAGATGCATTCGTTGAACCAGCAGGAGTGGCTAAAGTCGTTGTGGAAGATAATGGGCGAATCATTTTATTCCCCTTGCATGTCGCCCAGCAGAGAGGACCGCTACTTCTGCGCTGAGAACGACTACAGCACGTGGGGCTCGACTGGAACGCTGTATTTTCCTTTCGGAAGCTCTGCTCGGCATGGGAGCCAAAAAAAGAAGCAAAGCAGAGGTGAGCAAGCTTTTCCGATTGTGCAGTAACCTTTTCAAAAAATGATTGGGATGTATCACAGAAGAGAATACAGAACTCTTTCTAAAAACAGACGCTCATCCAAAGTTTTTAGGGCATGTTGTGTGCCTTTCGCACTGGTTCCAGAAGTTGAAAAAAAGGTTAACGAAACGACGTCAATAAGCATGATCACACCATTAGCCACGTTCGAGAATGCGACGACGGCTGTGCCTGTGGTAAACAAAGACGGAAACATCCGCCTGTGTGGCGACTACAAGACTACTGTGAGTGCTATCGCAGACATTGATCGTTATCATTTAGCATGTGGTGAAGAAATTTTCGCTGCACTGAAGGAAGAAAAGAATTTTCTAAAACTAACTTGAACAGGGCCTGTGAAACTGGCACTTCATCTTCTCGAAATGAAGAGGACTGTTCACCATAAACCGGCTGCCTTTCGACGTGTCTTCGGTGCCTGGTATTTTTGAGCGAATAACGGACACCATGCTCAAAGATCTCAAAGGGGATGCATGCTATTTGGTTGACATCCTAGCGACAGGAACGAGTAGAACCAAACACCTAAGGTCCATTCGATTCACGCTGCACTTCCAGAACTAGTTCGTGGTGGGGCCGTCTGGGTGTTGTCTTTGTGCAGGTGACATTGCAGCAATTGCAGCACCGACGAGACGCGGAAACGAATACGATAGTGCAGATATTATGGAGGCCCTGTGCTTTTCATCGGCTGTTTGGAAGATTGTGGAGGCTGTAATTCGTAAAAGACGACACCGCTTTCTTTGCTCGGCATGCGTCTACCGGAAAATATTCACTGTCGTACTTATTGCACGTCGCTAAAACAGACACAAATGCAATCGGCTGTGTCATCTGCTGCAGCTGCAGCCATTTTGTACTGCACGGAATCGGCTATACCTGACGAGGAAGTGCAGGGAATTCGTGAACTAGCCTTGCATGACACCTGCACTTTTTCGGAACGAAGATTTAGGTGCTGCTGCCGCCATATTGAACTCGTGAAACGAACGCCGAAGTGCAGTGCCTCCGTGAGCCTGTTCACGAGGTGCAGGTGAAACGAATAGACCTCGAAACTTAGAAGCAGCTCCCATTTGGAAAGCTGGGCAGTTTAACTAATAGCTGAGAAATGCGCTTTTTCAAAAGGAATTCATCTACTTGGGACACAAGTTGAGTTCAGATGGAATACACCCCACGACGGACAAGACTGATGCCTTTGTAGCTACGCCAACACCAGAGAACAAGCTGTAACTTCGTTCTTTGCTCGGAGCCGTAAAGTACCACGGAAAACTTCTACCTCTACTGGCTACGCTGGCTTATCCACTGCACAAACTACTACGGGACGACAAAGCTTGGGCGTGGGTTAGCGAAATTCAAATGGCCTTTGACAACATTAAGACTGTGTTGTTGTTTTGGAGGTTTTGGCTAACTTTGAATTAGAAAGACCGCTCCAAATTATTTGAGATGAATGTCATTGCGGGGTAACTGCTATAATCTCTCACTTTTTTGCCGATGAAACCACTCGCCCTGTTGCTTACGCTTCAAAGACTGTTCGACGCTGAGCAGAAGTACAGCCAGATCTAGAATAGGCGTTAGCAATCATCTTCGGCGATGAGAAGTTTCACTATCATGTACGGGCGCCTGTTCCCACTTGTAACCAATCACAACTCATAGCAGACTATTATGGGCCTGAATTCTGCCATGCCAACCTTGGCAGCAGCGAGACTTCAGCCTTGGGAAGTGCCTACACGTGCACCATGATGTTTCGACCGACAAATGAAAGCCTAGAGGCTGACACCTTGTTGCGCTTGCCATTTCGTCTCCTCTAATGACGGAGATGTTCTACTTGGTATGCTTGTAATCATTGGCAGAACGCACAAAGATATTACAAGTGCAACCACGCATGACCAAATTCTTTGCAGTGTACTCGAGCTCACAAGTGCGTGGTGGCTTAACTTTACGAGCGATGCAGAACTGAAGCCTTTCTTGGACAGGGAGATACAGCTGACCACATATCGGGGCTGCCTCCTAGAGAGAATGGGTGTAGAGGGGCCTGCGAGGCTGAGGTCTCTGGTTTTACAAGAGCTTCACGACGGTCATCCAGGTATCGTGCGATTCAAAGAGTTGGCCCACAGCCATGCTCGGTAGCCTTCAATTGACGCGGATCTCGAGTCTCACGTCAAAGGATGCAAACCTAGCTAATTGATTTGATTGATACGTGGGGTTTAACATCCTGAAACCACCATATGATTATGAGAGACGCCGTAGTAGAAGGCTGCGGAAATTTCGACAACCTGGAGTTCTTTAACGTGCACCCAAGTCTGAGCACACGGGCCTAGAACATTTCCGCCTCCATCAGAAATGCAGTCGCCGCAGCCGGGATTCATACCTTGCTAGGAGCTGCGAAGTGCCCCTAACACCACTCCATTGCTCCCATGGTCGTGGCTAACATCCCCTTGGAAACGAGTACACATCAATTTTGCTCGACCCTTCCGGCGTCACACGCTCTTATTTGTGGTTGATGTGCATTCTAAATGGCCATAGGTGCGCATCATAAAAAAAACGAAACTAGCAGGGCAACCTTCGATCATTTTCGCGAAACGTTTAGTCGCTTCCGTTATCCCGCAACCATCGTGTCTCACAATGGGCCACCATTTGAGTCCGCCGACTTCCAGATGCTCGTGCGAGAAATAGGAGCGCGTCACGTCACAACAGCACCTTACCACCCCAGCTAGAATGGCTTGGCAGGTACAGTTCCTAAAGAACGCCATGAAAAAAATTCGCAGATCACACGCACTGTGGGAATCGATGATATGCGAAGCACGAAAAATAAAGCTTGATATGTCACATTAAGGGGAAGAAAGAAGATGCCGAAGTGTGCGAACGCTTCCACTACGGCTCCTGCTGTATTCAACGTTTTTGCGACGCCACTTTGTGATTTCAACTTTATATTAGTGCAACGACTTCTAGAAGACACAAGGACTCTGCCGACACAATTTAGGCGCAGTGAGTGCTTTCTTCTTGCATTTTATTTCGCCTCCGTCATCGTTGCTCGCCCGCCGACAGCTAGCCCTGACGAGTGTCTTCTTTGCTCTAACGTGGCGCGCGCTTGCTCGCGCGCCCCGTAGGCAGACTGTCTCGCTGAGCGATGGAGTACCAAGTGACAGGGGAAGACATTGACCCTGAGGAAATCACGCAAGACCAAGGCTGGCAGACCGCCTCGTGTCGCCGAGCCCAAAATGAAGGCTCCAAACGGGTGCCGTCATATAGCGCTTTGAAACGCAACGATCACAAGCCCCGTAACAGAGAAAATGTGAAGAACGAAATTATTCGAGCAAGCCGAATGCCTCACCTACCAAAGAACGACATCCGCACTATCATTAGGCCCAGAGGGTGTCTTAACATCGCTAGGGTTGGCCCAACGACAATAGCTGAAGCCATTTCGACTTCGGTGGGTATCAGCACATTGGAACAGCAAGCAGACACGCTCTGCCCCAACATTAAACAGAATGTCTTAGTAGCAAGCACGCCGAAGAGAGAAAATGCTCATCGCTACTTGCGCGTTAAAGAAATCCGCATCGCTGACAAGACCTATGAAGTTAGTACCTACGAAGCGGCACCACATTCTACATGCAAAGGCGTCATTCGAGGGATTCCCGTGCAAGACGGTTCGGCGGACATTGATGTGAAGATTGTCAATGACCGCAATCCACTAGCTTTGGCTGCCAACCGCATCGGAAGTACCATCGCAGTGATCGTGGCCTTCGATGGACATCGTGTGCCCAATTTTGTGCGATACGGATCGGTGCTACTTCAATGTACACTATACCGTAGACAGATAGATATTTGCTACGCCTGTGGTCGGCTCGGCCATCGAGCGGACGTGTGCCCGAACCCTGGAGACATTATCTGCCGAGGCTGCAGCGTGCTGAACCCCGAAAAAGAACACCGCTGCACACCAACATGCAAGCTTTGCGGAGGACCCCACCTCACTGCCGACAGGGAATCTAAAGTACACTACCACATTCCATACGTGATGCGCCGACGACGATGGGAGCGAGCACACTCGACGCGACACAACAGTTACGAAGCAATGAACGAGTTCAACGCAACCGCTGACGACGACCAGGCCTCGAAGCTTTCTACAGACGGTCGATCCGATGGCAGCCCATCCCGGTCCTGATCCCGGAGTTGTCATAGGAACCTTAGCATGCGTGTGTCGAGGTCCCGGAGCCACCCTCGGACCCATTCCCACAGCGCGCGAAGTGGGGCCCCAACCAGTGCTATATCGCGAGGCTACTCCAGGTCCCGTTCTGGTTCACGTCACGGTTCCCGTTCAGGTTCCCGGCCCGGGTCACGCTCTGGCTCCCGCTCTGGTTCCGGGCCTCACGCCGGTTCCAGGCCTCACCCCAGTCTCACCGGGGTCTCGCGTCAACGATCGCCTAGCCCATCGGCACCACCATCGCCACGCAACGCCAACAAGAATATGCGGAGACCTCTCACTAGGGCGGACGCCGTCCGGGGAAAAGGAAACACTACATCACAGGTAGGGTCGAGTTCACTCCCAGAGCATGATACACACACCACATCTGAGATAGCGATCTTAAAGTACAAAATTGCGATGATCAAAGAAACAATACGCAAACTCACAGTCGCGATTGCCGAACTAAAAACTGACACAAACGCACGCGCTGCTGCGACCACAACCAACAACGGCGACATTGCAGTCACCCCGTTGCAGCCGCAACCCGTAGGTGCCGGTAATTACGACTGCAAGAGCGCACCCAAGAAACGCGCGGTCGCCCACGACCAGCCAGTTTTAAAGGCAGAGTTAGACGACATTAGGAGCACGCTGTCGGCGATTAAGGAAAGCCTTCGCTTTCTTGGCGAAAGCATGGCTCTCGTGCAGTCTACCCTCGCGGCACACGGTAATCCGTTGGGCCAAGTCGAGCAATATCTTGATCATGTCGTCACCCCTGCCGTTGCCGCGGGTAATCCGTTGTCGCAACGTACAGCCGTGCCCAGTCCACCACATCACGCGGCCCTTATGCACCCGCCGGGAGCTCGTGCCGACTCTTACATGGTTCATCATGGCCAAGTGAATTGACGAGTTGTGAATCTGGCAATGGAACTGCAGGAGCTTCCCCCACAAGAAAGCCTTCCTGCAGCAATAACTCCGTAGCCACGAAGCCAAACCTCACATCATGCTATTACAAGAAACTGTAGTACCAACCACCACGTTTTCCGGATACCAGTGGTTGGCCGGCCTCTTGGGAGGACGCGGTATCGCCACCCTGGTCGCTAACAAGAATACCTGCACAGCACACAGCTCAATGTGCCCGAAATTGAACACGTTATGGTCAAAATTCTCCCTGGCAACATATCACAACAAAGCGTGTACATGCTCAATGTATAGAGTAGTCCCAGCCACCATAGACAAAGATTCACGCGCTTGTTCCAGAAAGCTGCCTGTCTCGCGGGGCCTAACCCGCTAGTGATTGCGGACGTTTTAACGCCGCGCATAGCGCCTGGGGCTACACGTACGACACACCCAAAAGTAACGAGCTTTGGAAAAATGCGAATGACGGACAAGGCCTTCCCCACTCGCACTGGTACGTCCACGCAAAGAGATACTACGCCGGATCTATATTTCGTCAAGAATATCCCCGACGTCCGCTGGTTCAACCTCGCGGTAGATCTTGGTAGCGGTCACTTCATATTGGCCGTACACCTCCCCACAGTAAGCAGGAAGACCAAGTCGTACACGTGCGTCGACTGGGACCTCCTTGTAAGACCCGCGCAGAACCACCTCCTCCCAATACCCCACCGAGCCTCGAAACGTAGACGACCCAGCTCAAAGCTGACGTAAACAAAGCAACCAAAACTATTAGCACAGCCCTTTCAACTGAAAAGATGGACAGTCGTCTCGCCCACCTACTTGAAGCCAAACAGTCTCTATTGGCCCGATGGAAGGGCCAGCGCCTTAATCGGAGGTTGCGCAAACGCATATCTCACCTGTACAAGACAATGATGGATCACTGCCGCACCCTTTCAAAACAGCATTGGGACGAAATTTGTACCTCGATTGATCGTCAGGTTCAGACTGGCAAAACGTGGAACTTACTCAAACACCTCCTGAATGAAACCAACACCCGCACAAATCAGCGTCATTCGATCGTGAAGATACATCATCAGGCTGAACGGACAGTGTCACCGGGAGATGTCAAAAACCTCGTTGTCACAGAACGAGCGCTAAAAATGGGCGCGCCGCCAAATTGTCGCGACGAAACGCCGGAGTGGCGCCGCGAGGTCAAAAGAAAAAGAAAACAAACATCTAAAGGCTCCCCGGGGCGCGCGCTCTCCCCTCGGAAGCGTGACTTCGCCGACGAACCTCCTCACACCACATCGGCGGCCGAGATAGCCCGCGAAAGTTCTAGAACGAAAAGGGCGTGGTCATACCGAGTTGAGTCATCGGCCGCGGAGGGCATTCCAACCGTCTCGCCCTCTTCCCAGCCTTCGCTGCGTATCGCGCAGACGAAATGACGAGAACCCTCTGGAATGTCGCGCGCAAGGTATTTAACCGAGCAGCCGAGATGAGAGATCAGGAGAAGACGGAATTTAGCGCCAGAGTGCGTAGGGATCCCGCCGTGTAGTCGGCGAAGGTTTTGTCCGTAGGGACGAAGCAGGAGATGAAGAGGATTTCCACCTGAGGGGTGAAGGCTCGAGCTACAGGCAAGAGTGTGTGTTTACCGCTATCGAGCGAAGACGCGTGGCAACAGCTGCGTGTGTGAAGCCGACGTGTTCGGGCGAAGAAGTTTGAAGCTTGGAGAGTGGCCTATTGAAGACTGGAGGTTTCCTGGAAGAGAAACTTCGGCGAGGTTTCCTGGAAGAGAAACTTCGAGGGCTGCGGAACGACAACAACGCTGGACTTTGAGTGAGTGATTCTCGGAAGAGTATCATCTAGACTTTGGCTCCAAGAACTTTGGACTGAATAGGTTTTCTATCTCTTTAGTCTTTAAGTGTCTTGGTTGTTCAATGCATGCGACTGCATTGTAGAGCGTATCGTTGTCTGTGTCCGTTGTTTTGAGTGTGGCTGATTGTACTGTGTAGTACGTTGTCTGATTGGTGACGTATTGTATGTAACTATTGCGGAGTGTGCATACTCGTGTATTGTTTTCGATCTGCCATTATTGAGAATATAATTTTGTTTGTTTATCAACTCTCGGCTCTGACTTGTTCTTTGGGCCACAGCCGGCGTCTGCTGGCGCGCCAATAAGGACCACTTTTAAATTGTCCACGCTTTCGTGGTGCGGTTCGGGGGGCCGATACTTCCGCCCTTGGAATTAGCCCGGCGATTGCCTCCCTAATTAACGGGACCGGTGTGACACTCGTGGAAAAATATCTCCCGCTTCCCACGGACCCTGTGACCCCTCCCCCTGATTACTCTGGCAACGACAACACCAACTTAGACGCCGACTTTTCTATTGAAGATGTGCGCCGGGCTCTCCATGAGCTCAATGGCCGCTCAGCCCCTGGTCCCGACGGCATCACCAACAAGCTCCTACGCAACCTCGATGATTCCTCCGTCACTTACCTCACCGACACTATCAACAATCTATGGAAAAAGGGTGAGATACTCGATGCCTGGAAACTAGCTCACACGTTTCTCATACCCAAACCGGGAAAAGCGCCAAGCCTAGATAACCTACGCCCCATATCTCTCACGTCGTGCATGGGCAAAGTGGCTGACCACGTCGTCCTCAACAGGGTTGGTCAATACCTCGAAGATAACTACTGCATCCCGCACCACATGATTGGCTTCCAACCAGGGTTATCCACTCAAGACGCCATGTTACTCCTAAAGCATCAAATTCTAGATGGCGGAAACACTCGGGACACTCGTGCAATACTCGGTCTCGATTTAGAAAAGGCCTTCAAAACAATAACGCACTCGTCAATTTTGAAAGCGATCGCAGCCCTCGGCCTAGGTCATCGATTTTACTACTTTACCCGCTTTTTTCTCACTTGTCGCAGAGCCGTCCTTCACGTAGAAGACCTAGTGTCGGAAGAAGTGGAGCTCAGCAGCGGGGCACTCCTCAGGGATCCGTCCTCTTGCCTACGCTCTTCAACCTCGTGATGATCGGGTTTTCCTAACGACTTTCAAAAATCGACGGCCTAAATCACACTATCTATGCGGATGATGTAACTATATGGTGCTCCACAGGGTCGGATGGCTTCATTGAGTCGGCCCTGCAAGAGGCTATCGACACTGCGAGTCATACCTCGACCACACCGGTCTCAGGTGCTCACCCGCGAAGTCGGAGCTGTTGATATATTTGCCCAAACGCCGGGGTGCCAAGCCCAAAGGTTGGAAACCTCTGGCGGAACGCAATACCACCCTCTACACCAGAGATGGTCGTACTGTACCCAGAGTAGACACCATCAAGGTCCTCGGCATGATCATCGAGTCCTGCGGAACCAACACCCAAACAGTACACAAGCTCAGGACTAAGACTGAGAATGCCATACGACTCGTAGGTAGAGTAGCCAACAGGCACCATGGCCTCAAAGAAGACAACCTGCTGCGTATTGTACACGTGTTTGTATTGTGCCATTTTACCTACGTTACCACTATACATAAATGGCTACGTACTGAGCGCGATCAACTCAATGCGCTTATTCGCAAGGTGGCCAAATGAGCCCTTGGCCTCCCTATCACCACTCCAACGTTCAAACTCTTCAAGCTTGTCGTACATAACACGCTAGAAGAGATCGCCGAACCTCAGGAACGCGTGCAATTGACCCGACTCACCACCACCAAGGCGGGAAGCCATATTCTGCGCGAGCTCGGCTTCTTCTCCTCGAGGGCAGGGACCTCCCAGAGTTGACTCTCATTCCCCGTGAAATCCGCGACCTTAACACGATCGCTAACATTCCACGAAATGTACACCCCAAATACAACAGATGCAGGCGCCTTGCGCGAGCAACCGCCATTCTCAAGCGCATAGACATGGAAGCGGACAACGTCTCGTTCGTGGACGCCGCTGCCTATCACAACAACCGAGCCTTCGCCGCGGTCGCGGTATCATTCGCGCAGCAGACTCTTTACTCTGCCACAATCCTCACCCGAAAGCCCGAAGTAGCCTGAGCAAGTAGCTATAGCTATAGCTATGCTCGACAGCAAACGGGAATTCATCTACAGCGACTCCAGGCCGGCCATCAAAGCCTTCAAACGCGGAGTCATATCCGACCAAGCGTTACGTATCCTGCGCAAAGCGGACCCGAGTGCCCTGAAGCACCACACTGTCATCTGAATCTCTGCCCATCTCGGCCAGGTGCCAGGTGCCCTATCCAACCTCATCGAGATCGCCCATGATGCAGCGCGTGCACTTAACGACCGCACTGCCATAGGGCAACCCCTTTTTGCGGGGTTAGAGACCAATCGGGATACACCAATTACGTACAATGAAATAACAAAGCACTTTTACCTAGAACGCCGCATTTTTCCTCCCCCACATCAAAAACTTAACCGACCGCAGGCATTAACCCTACGCCTATTACAGACACACACGTACCCAAACCTTGCCACGCTTCATGTTTATTATCCCGATACATACCCCAGCGACACATGCCCATCATGTGGACACACAGCGATACTGGCACACATGCTCCGGGAGTGTAGAACAACTCCTCCCGACTCTACCTCAAGCAAGTGGGAGGGGTCCCTCAGGAGCTCACTTCTCGCCGACCAGCAATAGGCCGTACAGCAGGCCCACGAAGCGGCCGACAGGTACGCCCTGTCGGTCTCTGCGTGGGAGACGCCCGCTACGCGCTAAGCGCGTCCTGCAGGACTGAAATAAAGTTTTTTCATTCCATTCATTCTGTTTAAAATCAGCTTAACGTTACGAGGTGGAGGTAAATGATGCCGGACATGACTTCCGTGTCATGATTATCATGTTTGGATCTGTCGTTTGCCTTCGTCATCTATTCACGTCACGTGATGCAAAATTTTGTATATGTGGAGCTAGCGAAACGGCCGCGAGCACGCCATGAGCGGGGTATGTTGTCATGTTTTTACATGACACGCGTGTCAGAGTTATCATTTTTGTTCCAGTCATATATTTCGTCATCTATTGACGTCACGCAACACCGAGTTTGGTATATGGGGAGTGAGCAAAACGGCTGTGGGCCCATCATGAAGGGCCCAATATATTCCAATGTAGCGCTGACGCGCGTGCATGCTGTGCACATCGTTGCTACGTTGGCAAAACGAGAGCACGCCATAGTCTGACACCAGGCACGACCAAGGAGAATTCAAAAAGTTTAATCCTCCTTGGGCGCGACCAGCCTCCGTCGGCGCGGCCCGACTGCAACCGGTGCGAAATCCGCGCCTATGTGTTACCCAGACAACAATCCCTCTTTTCGTGATAGAGGGACGCCACACGCGCTAAAACGAGCTTGCGTCAAACCAACGCAGCGCGGCGCACGCCAGCGAGTATATGGCGAAACCGGCGCCTGGCGTCGCAAAGCTGACGTGACGCGACGAAATGAACGTCGGCGAGCACGTGCACCGCGCCACGCAAAAATGTATTGTCGCCTTGACTGCGGCATGTAGTTATGTTCTCACATGACACACATCTCATGATTATTATGTTTGCACCAGTCACATAGCTTCATCATCTATTGACGTCACGTAATACCAAATTTGGCATATGTGAAGCTAGCGAAACGGCCGCGAGCGCATCATGAGTGTGGCATGTAGGCATGTTGTTACATGACACGCATGTCTTGATTATCATATTTGCATGTGTCATATACCTATGTCGTCCATTCACGTCACGTAATACCGAGTTTGTACATGTGAAGCTAGCGAAACAGCCGCGAGCGCATCATGAGCATAGCATGTAGTCATGTTGTTACACGACACGCATCTCACACTTATCATGTTTACACCAGTATCATACCTT
>NW_023612235.1:0-67513 GCF_013339725.1 Rhipicephalus microplus
ACCTTACCTTAAGCGACGTCCAGTGAACGTTGGGAAAGCTGCAGCAGATTCCCGGAGCGACGCGTGGGCTCCATCGACTGCTCTGGAGTGTAGGTTGGCTGATAGGATAAACTCTGCATACCGATTGGAGATTTCAGCTGATGATCAGCTCTATGATAACCATTGCGGTCGCTCAGCTATAATTTTCTCCCGGTAGTAGCAAATTAGTTTATGGAAAATGTATTTTACAGAGTGCAAGAGAAACGTTTGTTAGAGAGGTTCACACAAAATTGTAACGTAAAGAGTGTAGTACTATAGCTGACATCGTGAAAAAAAAGAAACAACAGCGCGACGAGAAACAATTCTATGGCATATCAAATACAAGATAAACAAGAAAACACCACGTTGGCGAACGTGCACAACGAATTGAACTATGAGTTGTAATATTTGCGTAAGACACCTGCTCGAAAAGTACAGAATAAATAAAAACAATAATAATATGCATCTTTATGAAAACAAATTATGGATGAAAACAAAAGTATTTTCAATTCTTTGGTCACCCAATTTGTTATGGTTACCATCAAAAGAATTTCGATTACCAGATGACCTTCAATGTCACAATATCAGTATGTGTGGCATAAAACACCGCAATAAAGTAGGCGTTGCTCACAACATATCGAATAAAGCTTACGCATACATACTGTATAGCGCTATACTTTGTCGCCGTCGTACGCAATGCGTTAGGTCTGTCTGTCCATAATGATTCCCAAATAACCACTTCCAACATTCCCCAGTTCCAGGGGCAAGAAGGTAGCTACAAGCCCCTATGAACTTCTCGTATATTAAAGCATTACGCTAAGCAAAGCGCGCCAGGAACTCTTTTGTACAACCGTTGTGTAGAGGATAAAACATTAGCAGTTGTATCGAAGAACTGAGCGAGGAATTGTCGTAACGTGATGTTCTTGTTCTTGTTCACCTATTGCCTGTGGCGGTCAAACGTGGTTTATTCCTCGTCTTCTCTGCGTTTTCTGCTTGGCTATATGTATTATATTTTCAAACGGTCCATTATCTTTCTCTCCAGCAAAACGACAAGAAGGGACACGAAGAATCGAGGTCGTAGTTCGAACAATAATTACTTTTAGGTTTACGCGCAAGAAACCACAATTACGTTATAAGGCCCGCCATAGGGGACTGCGGATCATCACTTTTGAGTACTTGATAATTTTTAGGTTATTTTAACAGACACTAATTCAAGGCACACCTATGCTCTATGATGAATTGAAACGCAATGAAGGACACCGCAAAATAGCAGACACGGAAGACAAAGCGCTATGTCCTGTGTGTCTCTTCTTTTTCTTGTCCTGTTCATTGTGCCTCATTTGATCAAGTATGAATTACCACCTGGCCAAACATCTACTCTTCTAAAGCACCTAAGCTTTTGCTCACTGCGCCTACAAAAGTGTGGACGCCGTGACAACAAATGGTGTCGGTACTATAGACAAATGTAGATATATTTTTTTTGGTTAGCAGAAGACGCAATTAACACGCTAAATATGTTTGAACGCTTCCTTATTGCCGACGCGTACCTCCTGCTTGAAGCCGAAGTCCAGTCACTAACCTGGCTGAAATCCTTTGTCCTGTCATGCTTCAAGACAGTCGTGTGGTTTATTTTGAATTCGAGTAGAATTGACGCATCGCGTTCACGCTATAATCAGTATATCTGCAGTCGTTAAGGCCAAGCTTTTATGGTCATCTGGCGTTTCTTGCTTTTTGAGCCAAGAAGTGTGCAAGCTCCTGTATCTGAAAAAGTTCCCTTTGCTCACACAGAAAAAGCGTATATTCGCTATCTACTGAGCTGTACATATATGCATAATAATATTTATAAACAGGACTGAATACTGCTTACCGATTGCACCAGCGTAAACAGTACATTGCAGTATGATGGAAGATGGAACATTTGCAGCTATTTTTTTGTGTTTTCTCAGCGAGACTGCACTTATCATTTGCATGCAGTAATTTAGAGGACATTTATTATTAACTAAATACGGTAAAGATAATTCATGAATCATGAATCATTGCATGAAACCGTGAAACGACGCAAAGCGGTGCCACCTTTTCATGTTTCCAGTTCACGTGCCATAAAAATGACAATTATGATGTTGCTGAGCAAACCAATGTGAAAGAAAATATGTTAATACTTGCATGACGCATTTGCTACCACTACATCCATTTATTACACTGACGAGCAGTGACAATCCTGCTTGTTAAAATCATTCTTGTGCAGAGACAAAATTTTACACGCGCCTTCATAAAGCAAATTTATTGATGATAATACAGCCTTAGTGATCTAATCTTCAAGTCAATGGCATAAAAATCTGTATCTTCCTTTAGTTTTTGCAATTTTAAATGTAATGGCATGGAGCAAAATTATATGCAGGCTTTGGATTAAAATTTGGATTGCACTAGCTTTTGAAATAAGAAATGTGTTAAAACTTCTCAAAAGTACTAGAAAATCACTATATAGGAGATTTTACTCATTTGTGAATCTCATGTGATCTTAAGTGCGACAAAAATTCTTATTTTAATAAGTTATGTACATGTTAGTTAGTATTCTTCTTTTCTGTGATTATTGTTTTGTGCTTATTCTTGCGTGCTCTATGCGTTGCTAAAAAGTCAAGAAATTGAAACCATTGATTTTCTGCCCAAATGTGGCCTGTCGAACTGTCACGAAAGACTTCATGTGAGATGGCTATCACATCAACACAAGGACTTAACATCCCCAAGCTACGTGATCAGGATACACTATTTTATGAGCATAAATTGATTCCCAGTGCCACTCGTAGGCCCAGTAGAGATTACGCTGTGACTGCAGGCAGACAGACGGGCGGGCAGGCAAAGAACTTTATTGGAATCTAGAGACGATGCTTTATTCCCGATAGAGGGTGACATCGGTGGGCCGCATCCATGATGGGGTGGAAAGACGCGTCTCCTAGACCATGTCATGGGCTCTCTGAATAGTCTTTAGGTGGTCTTCTTTTTTGTTGCTATTGAGCGGAAATCGCCAGTGCTCCTCTGTAGAGGAAGACCTGGGGCTCCCACGCAGAGCAACACCTTGCCACAGCATGCGTTCTAAAGTGTAACGCGTGTTAGCGAGGGCAGCCTGGCTCTAACAGACAAGAACTTACTCGAGTCCGTACTTCGGAAAATATACCCAAAAAGTGAGGTGCAATTAATTTCGAAAAGTGACTTCGCTGCTGTTCAAAATTTGCTTTGGCAGAGTCCTATGTTTTTAACTGACAGCGATACCAAAAGAGTGTGCTATCGACAAGTACTTCCCGGAGAAGTTCTTTCAGGTCAGGTGTATGCCGTCAAAAAGGCGAACAATGCGGTGGTAATGTGGGCTGTCCAGACGTCGAAGCCGCCTTCATCAACCTAAAAATTCATATTCCGGACGTCTTTAATGTTCATCATACGATACATCGCTATTGTTTTTCTTAACTTCAAGCTGAGGAAGAAACAAGTCTTTGATCAATACTACTTCATCCACAATTTCAAAATGTGATATTATCGAAGAGAGTTACGATGCGTATCTGTTGCGCTCCATTTTGACGAATTCAGTGCAACTTAGAACGAAACGCAAAAGTATTGATCGGGCATGGCACATCCCGTAAACTCGCAACACCAGCTATGGTACGCAACCTACTGAAGATTGCAGTACCAAGCATGCTCTCAATCCCAAGAGCGCACAGCGGAATGTCATGAGATAAGCAAAGAACACATACTAAAGGACTGAGAAACTCGAGCTTATTACAGGCACGTCGAAGTAGTTTCACCAGAGGTCGCGTTCCTAATCGCGTTCCCACGCTACCTCGTGAATTGGAAAAAGCAATCTTTCTGGAAGGCTGCCGGTTGCCATAGCAACGTCGAAGCCTCAGATCACACATAGCAGCCGCGCCAATACACGAGAGCTTGAAATGGCGAAAGGCACGCCGGCGCATAACAAGATTGAAGAAAAGGGGAAACCGGGTGTAACAGTGCGATTCAAGGGAAAGAAATCCGACAGACGGGTTGGCCAAGCGAATGATAATCCATAATAAACAATGACGTTGACTTATCTAAATACCACCCAAAGATGAAGGAGTGTACGTGAACATAGTTGCGAGATCACTTCTACGGCGGCAGACAGTCTGGCAGATGCAAGGGGGCATTGCTTCATGGTACTGATGAAGGCAACATTGTAATGTTGTATTGGTCAGTTTATCCTTTTTCTTTAGGTTAACGTTTGTCCGGATCAACAGTATGAGCATTGTATTATTGAAAGAAATTGACGTACTAGCGCTATTATTTCAAAGATAAATGAATGTGCGATGAGTAATATATATCAATAACTACGCGTCTCCTGAAAACACCAGAACGAAAGATGTTTTTGCAGTACAAAAAGTGCATAACATTTAGAAGCTCGGTAATGCTTCCCACTTCAGTGGTCTCCAGTTTTTGTGAGAACACTTAATCGATATATTAATCGATGATTGATCTCCGTGACTGTGTTAAACCGCTCTCAGTACGACGTACTCGTCATGGTCATGAACATGCTCTAACCCCAATTTTTGCCCGATCAAATGCTTTTAAATATAGTTTTTTTCCTAGAACTGTCGATGACATCTTTCATTCTGATAAGTTTCTTGGTGACCTTGAGCGTCACCTTCTTTCTTAACCTTTTATTTCTTTTGTATTGTTGTCTGTTGTTTCTTCAACTACGTTTTGATGTATCCACTCCTGCTTGGGCCAGCACATTGGCCTGCAGTATTGTGAAATAATAAATAAATATGTTGCAGTCTGCCAATATTTTCATACGTCACATAGAACTATTGACGTTTTATGTCGATTCATAATGCCAACAGCTCTTTTTTAATGTACTCCGATCACAAGTCACATGACCTCTTGAAAATAGGTATCCACAATTTGTTCTTGCAGAACTTCACGAAAAACACCTGATCACTAAATTCTGTTCCAGAAACAGGCTAGTGATTGCAGTACTGGCGCTTTGCCATGTCGTTGACAACTAAATGAAGCATAGCTTCTAATGCAGTACTTTCGACTTTATATTCAGCAATGGAATGAACCAAGAGCTCAACCGAAACTCACGAGAATTTCATGAATTTGTTTGAGACTACTCTAAGGAGGAAGAAAACCGGTATCGTCATCTCACTCATGGTTAAGCAAACACACGTTGATATTGTATCGCGACACAGTACAAGATACTCATACAAGAAGTATCTGAGATACAGATACAAGATTCCACCGCTATGATTGTATTGAATAGAATAATTGAGAATTGTGTATTAAGATACATGATTACATTCATAAGCTTGTGTTAAAAAGTGCATATAATCTATCAGCAAACATCTCTGCTAAAGATTTACGCTCAAAAATTTTTCTATTGCAATCAATTTGATGTCATTTAAATAGAGTTTTTGTGCTTCAAAAGCTTGATCCTTCGCGCTCACTTCATTTGATACCACCCCCCCCCCCCCCCGTCCGTTGCTGCGGCAACTGAAGTTGGTGCAGAACAGGCGAGACAACAGAGGTGCGCCGACTGCTAGGGAGAAGAATTTCCTGCCAGGTACCACGACGTGCTTGAGCCGTATAGGAAAGACCGGAAAAATTTCCGCAACACCACGTGCGCCTGGACAGGTCACCGGGGGTGGACCTGAGAAGGCTGCAGACGGGCACATTCCCAACCCCCACCATCTGCACCGCTAATGACCCGCGCTGCACCCGTCACCTGGCTGCCCATGGTGCGCACACGAACGGGCCGATATGGAACATATACTTTAGCGATGTGAAAGAGATGAAGATGGGCCACGAGGCAGGATGACGCCAACTGAGGGACGCCTTGCTAAGCGTCCCTCAGTTGGCGAAATGGGGCGCGTTCTTCAGCGATCGCGAGCCGCCCTTCTCAGCGAGGCCATCGAAGACCAGGTGTGGACCGTTCAGTGGGCCAGGGCCCTCGCCGAAACCTCAGAAGATGTTCCTCGAAAGACGTTCCCCTGGCAGCCTAGCCCCGGGCACAGCAACAACTGTTGGGCAAATAAAGTTTATTCAACTCAACTCCACACCTTTTTATTGTGTGACTTATGCCGTATACATGGAGTACAGAAAACTGTAATGTCTTTTCATATTCTAAATATCTGCCGGTGCAAAACATTCGTTATCAATGTACTGTGTAATTTGCTGTCTTTTGACAATATTTCTTCATCGAGGGAACATGTGCGTCCGATGTACGTCTCATGTGTACTGTGTTATCACGTGGTAATTACGATCAAGAAAGTGGCAGTCTACAAAACTCCTCACTGGGATAACGTGTGGCTAGGAACTTAACTAACTCAAACTACAAGTAAAGCAAGCGTTATGCTGATGGCGTTGATCCAAGTCATCAAACGTCGCTTTCCGGACCATTGGTGGAGCGCGTCGTCTTCATGCATAGGTGATCGAAGGGTGAAGCGTTATCGATTATCGATGATGTCCTTGTAAGCACGCAAGTAAACTAGAATAACTTTGTCCTCCACCTCTTCCAAACAGAGCGATTTGAAACAATCACGAAGCTTTCAAACAATATAGTGCAACTCACTTCAACAGTTTTTTTTGACCGGGTAAATCAGATCAAACGAAAATAAATAGCAGCGTGCTACAGTATAGCTGAACAAAACGTCGCAATGTACCGCCGCTATTGGCGCTGTTACCGCCTATAGCTTCTATCACCTGCTGAGTAGTAATAGTAAAAAAAAGCGTGGCCTAAGAAGGGCAACAGAGATGAGCAATACAGGAAGGCTGTTAAGTATTGAATTCATGGCAAACAAGTATAAAAACACAATTCAGGCAACACCCCTAGTTGCTATGGCAGCCCGGCATGAAGTATTGTCTATTTGCTGCTTTAATCTGGCGATTGAACTTTCCATGTCTATAAAAAATTGCATCACCCAGGCCATTGAGACAATTCATTAGAAAAGTTAGGCATTTCGTATAACATTATTTTTCGATTCGCCTTCTTATGCAATGTTTAAAAGGCTCATATTAGTTTCCTTTATTATAGTGCAAACTCAATTTTGCTCTTTTGCTAAGTGGTCAACAAAGAGGGGTCAACGAACGAAAAGTGATGCCGATGATTGTTTCCCTAAGTAAACCACAATTTATTCTTGCCAATAATCGTTTCAAATAATCGTGGCGACGACAACACTCACAGTACATCTCATTTCGATGCAGCGTAACATGTTACCTTGATGTGTACGCAGTTCACTAGTTGCTGCTTTCGTAAGTTTTACTTTGCCCTCAGACCATGGTGACCACATATTTCTCGCAACAGCATCAGATAAGTTGTTTCCCGATTGACGACTGAGAGATACAGTGCCAAACAGGAGACAGCTTGGTGCCGTACTGGTTGGTACCGTATACTCCAAGGACGCCCACTTGATTATATACTTGCTCTCAGCATCACCTTGTCAGAAGAGTTTCGGCTTACTGTAACGGCAAGCTCAAGTGAAATATATATATGCAAGCAGTAGCAGAAACAACTCCGACATTTGACAGTTCCAATCAGTCAGCTTATTTTGACAGCTCCTTGCAAAAGACATATTGCAAAGAGCCGGCCACAAAAAGCAATCAGTAAACATTCCTAGGTAATAAACAGAATGCAAATGACGCACTGCAAGGAAAGCAATTGTGCTAAGAACCTTCAGTAGCGACGATACAGTGGCATCAGAATTCGCACAATAGATGACACTCCGGTTTGAGCATGCGGTTCAGGACAGTGTCTGAGAGCAAGCGTGATGAAACTGGCTCAACTAGAAAGAAACATTTGGCGCCGCCTCTGCGTGCTTCACTGTCACCATAGCATCATGTACATTAAGTGAAGCGTGAAAAACACTGGTATTTCTTTTTATTTGGTCATAGTGATTTATTGCCAGCGCCGCGTAATTAGCACTGCGGTCTCTAGAGTTAGGTATCTACACGTTTTGAATGTAAAGTAACACAATACCTAATGACCCCTTCTTGATTTTGTGCAATATTATCGTAATATTTGATATTATTTGACAATCTCAGCCCCTATGAAAGCAAGAAGCAGGTCAAGATGGCTGGTCGCTTACAAGAGGCTAAATATTTACTAATCTACTAAATCTGGTGACAGCAGCACAATGACAGACAGGCAGATTAAAATCTGAGTTTATCTGAAGAAAGAATTGTCTTTGAAAATCTAGAAAATAAAAAGTACGTGGGCTTGGTGTAGACCATTGCACTTTTGTTTCTGTCAATTGAATCTTCTCCACCGAATTAGATGCACAGACTTCATCGTCTGCCCTCCCTGGAGGACTGTGGCGGAAAGACTGAATACCGTCACGGACCTTTGTAGTATTAAGGTTGCTTAGTAGCACCGAACGAGCTTACAAGTGATTTGCTTCACGTTGTGGTGTTGCGATAGCAGGATCTAATATCTTTAAACGCACAATACCTTACTGAATGAGTTGCAAATGCAGATTGTGATACTGTCGCAGAAAGGCGACGAGAAAAGCTTAAACACAAATGCATTCGATGCAAACGAGAGCAAGATTTTTCTTTATTTTTCTTTTTTGAATAATAATGCTCCTGCTTTTCTGAGCCCAATGTATTACCTGGTTTTCGGCGAGCTTTGAAAGATACAGTCTTGTGATACGTGTCGCCGTACAAATATAACCTGCTCAATGAGTATCTAAGGTAGTGTCTAAGATACATGTATCGTCGGTGCTGTGCTGCACCAATTACTATGCATTTTAGTTGGGTAATCATTCCCTCATTGTATTGTATTGAATTAGTCGCGAGAAGATTGCAAAGATAAAGTAAGCATGCATTATGCGCACTGCGATTCATGCACTGTGCGAATGTCATGTTGCTTTTGTACGACACGACATGTTTCTGGCCAAGGTAACATTTGCATTAGACTTATAAGGCATCCACCTTGACAGATACTATAGGGGGCACGCATACAAGGTTGAGAGGATAAGTCAAGAAAAAGAAAAAAATGGCAGGAGTGTTCTCTGTAAATACCTAAAGCATTACGCCCAAGTGTACTTCCCGAGAAACAGAGCTGGTAATACATTTCGGGAGGTCTTATTTGCAGAATGCAATACTTCTTACAAATCTCCTAATTTAGATGTGAACGAATGAGAGTTCCCCAAAGTTAGAGTTTTGAGGTTAGGCATTCAGCTTTAACAAATACTGCAGAGGGATCGAACACAGCAAAGGAAAAAAAGATTATTGTGATATCTTTGATTACCTCATTGCAATTATTATTCCTGTCAACGTAATACTCCACGAAAATTTTCTGATCCTCACTGCTATGAAGGGCTTCTAAACCTGTAACACGATTACATTTGCAATAAAAAGGAAAAAAGCGAGAAACAGCTGAAATAATAAGTAAAAGAAAGGTAAGTTAGATATCCATGCAAACGATAACTTCGTTCATTATCTTTCGTTAAAAAATCTCGGACAAGTGGACCCCGTCTGAAACACTCTCCATATTTTTCTACGAATGAATCGAACCATAACGTGTTGTTACGCATGAAGTATTCATGTGCACTGCAATGTGTTCTGTGATACAATAGAAAGTGGTTTTGTAATCAGCTATCGTTCAGACAGGAAGTTCAAAAACAAGGAAGACACTTCAGCAAATTGACATAAATAACAGAACCAAAGCTCTATTATGATCGTCGATCAAGCTAATCTCACACAATCCTGTCAGTGGCGTAGTGCAAGAATTAACCCCTACCCCTAAAAAGAACTTCTTTGTGATCGTCTTTCTTTTCCTCAAGAGTGCTTTTCCTTTTCCAATGAATGTGTTTTCTTGGTTCTTCTTTATTTATGGCACCCAACAGTTCAGGAAACATTTTGATGATATCACAGTTTCTCCGAAGTCAGAGCGTCAGCCTTTGTTTGGTCCTGTGGAAGATATCGGGAAGTATGACGCTGTGATCGTGCCTTTACAAAGGAACACTCAACGTTAAATACACATTGAAGTGCTCAGAAGGGTATGTGATTTATCACCACCGAGCGTAAAAGCCCATTGAAAGTTGACCCATTTTTATGGGCGACCTCAAGTCGAGGGCTGCACTGGCATCAGCTGCGAATTCAAGCTGGTCGACAACCTTTGGTTGTTCGGTATGGTCACAGCTGGATATTGGACACCTTCCATCACTCCAGCGCGTGTTTTGGCGCCACTGTTATCGTCTGCGAAGCATGGGGCCTCTATGGAGCAGCAACAAGCTTTGCGGTAAAATGTGGACTTCGCTCCCGCACGTAGCATGAGCTTTAATATGAAGTCGCGAATATGGTGTGCAAATTTTTGACTGGGAATAAGTACCATTCTCTGGGCTCCTATCCGGGAAGAAAATTAAAAAACATTAAAACACGATGGCAATTTTACAGACTTCAGGGCATCCTAATGATTCCTTTGCGCTTTTGGGTGGCTATTTTTCTTTGTTTTTGTTTGTATCTTTCACTTTTTGTTTCTGTCTATTTCTCACCCTTTATCCTATACAAACATTTCTAGTTGCTTATTATCTCTTTATTTCTATATCCTTTATTCTATTCCCTCCCACTTGTTTTTCTCGTCAACGTCGCGTTTCTCCTTCTCACCTTCGTTCCTTTCCCTCTCTTCTGCTCTACTATGCAATACTATGCGCTCATACTTTATTACACTATACTATACAAGGCCATGTTACGCTTTGCTATCGTGCCATGAAATGACCGAGTATTCAAGATGCTAGTCTTCGAATTACATGCCCATTTGTTCGATTACCGCCTCCACAAGAAGCTTTGTTTTCAGCCAGCGATTTCTCTCGTTCCCTTTCTGCCTCTTCTTCTACGTACTCGTTCGCTTTATCCGCGGCAGTTATTTCATCTCACGACGGAGAAATGGGCGCACGTGTTCTGGAAGTGAAACAGGGAATGAAATATAGGTAGAAGAGAAAGAAAGATGCGCGTTTCCATTCACGGCGTTGATAGTTTCCTGTTCACCGGTTGCTGCGGACGTCGGACATAAACAGTGTCATTGTTAAAACAGCAGTAACTTCAACGCAGGAAACATTCAAAACAAGAAAATAGAACCCTCTCATTGTAAAAATAAGACAAGTTGATATCTGAATAGATGCATCTGGCTCTGGCCAGGAAAACCACCCAAGAAGCAGAGTGACATTCGTACTGTACCACCCTGAGAAACCCTTAAGCACGTATAGCCATTGTTGTCGTCCGCTTTCAGGCCCACTTGCGATGCGTAATGACGATGGAAGCCCTTGTGAACAAACACAAAGCAGGCCCCAACAAGCACGCTTCTTTAGCTCTTTGTTGTTGTTTTTTTTTTGAACGGGGGGTATACAAGAGGGAGGAATACAAAGGTCGACACAGTTAAAGGCCTGATGAGGCACGTGACGTACTTCAAACTGACGGTAGAGTGAAGGGTGTACAATTACGGAAAAAATAAAAAAACAGCGCATTGATTTCGATGTGCTGAGCGCACATGGCACATTCCCTGGCTCACAAGCAGGCTCCAGTGTGTCAGTGTCATATTTTTGATTATATGAGTACAATCAAACAATGTTGCCAAGAGAAGTAGGTGGCGCTACTAGAAATAAAGGTACTGCAATTGTGAAGAAAGAAAGGTCGGGGAAAAGATAAATTGTCGCCGGGAAGTTCCGAACCTGGGTCTTTTGAATAATGCGTCCAATGCTCTGCCAAATCAGCTACCGCGACGGCTATCCTCCCGCCCACTTTATAGCGTAAATATGGGCATTTAAAAGTGGGAGCGTCAGTCAGCGCCGCCCGTTGCCATTGTGGCGAGTTTTGAACACTCTTTTTTGCCTCTCGGTGACACATAGCATGCGATCTGATTACGAGCTGGCAGCTTACGAATAATTCCTGGCATACTATAGATTATAGGTGCCAAATCTACCCGAATGAGACCATCGCTGTGAATCAAAAAGTAGAAATTAAAGGTCATGTTTTCTTTGTTAGAAACAACATTATTCAGAACTGACATTTAATACGGCCAAGAGAAATATATGGGATGGTATTTTAACTAATTGTGTTGTAAGTGAGTAGAAACAAATTAGGACAAAAAGATGATTTAACAACGGCTGACCGAAACATGCGACCTACTGATAATGCGCTCATGGCTCTGCCACTCAGCTACGGTGGCGGTCATTTCTTGACAGTTTGTTCTCATGATGTGTCTGACAATAAAAACTAGCCAATTATTTTCCACTCTTATTCATGTGTGATGAGTCTCACAGCTTACCATGAAGTGTACCAGCGCCTTAATATCAAACTGCGTCTTTTAACGCATAAGCAGCAAATACAGTCTCGCTTCTTTATTATACCTAGCTTACCTATGGCATTGCTCATTTGTGGGAGCAGCGTTTTTTGTTCACTCTGGCGTACTTGTTGCAGTTAATTTCAAACACTTTTGTTCTCAATAGCTCTGTACTGACGGCGTCGTATTTCGCTCATTTGGTTCAAACTCATTTGTACAGATTGTTTGTCCGGGTAAAAATTTTGTCAGGTAAATGCGCTTTCTTTAACTTTTTTGTTCCACGGGAAGGAAACAAGGACCTATTTGCCACTGCCTCGTGGTGTTTTGCGACTAATATACAAATTAGCAGCAAATAAACTTCAAAGCCACGCACTGATGTGTGCTCCTGCGAGGTAGTCAGCGATATCTTGAGGTCGTTCACCCCACTACGGACATGGCACGTTCACATCGAAACCGCGTGGTTCCATTTGTCGGTACTGGCAGCGACGGTAGCTGTGACCAGCTTTCCCGCATTGGTAACACAGTGGGATGGATAGATGTATTCGGCTGTGCCATTTAGATTGGGTGGTGGCTCACGCCACCTAGCCACAACGTTAAGTACTATCACTGTGTGTTTAAGGATTGAATTTCACTCGTACCTCAATTGTAGCCACCAATCAGTTAGCCTCCTTCTGGTTATTTTTACCCGTTTAAAGTCTATTTGGCCTTCACTGTCACTCAACCCCAATGCTTTGTAAAACTCGGCGTCATTATCTTCGACTATAGCGTGGAGCCCTTTACAGAACATTTTTGTTTGTTCAGCTGCTTCGTTCTCCTCTCGACACGCGCTACATACCTAGTCTGTGCCTTCGTATTTCACTCGGTACGTCTTGGTCTGCAATACTGCCGTTATAGTCTCGAAGAGCAGAGAATTCCCGAGAATTATCGTAGATCTTTTCCCTTGCAATTCGGAAGTTCGGTAGGTCTCCAGTGGGCGATGGTCGGGAGCGCGCCAAAGGTCAGTTTTTCTCGGCGTGTATTGCTGGTTGACTGGTGGGCGGTATGACGACGCTGGGGCCCTCGATGTTGTCTCGCGGTTAAACTGCGGCAATGCAGTGTCTCGGCGGGGGCGTGGAAGAGGGACCTGATTGCGGGCTGCTGCCGCATAGCTCATGGCTTGCACTTGTGAATGTAGTAGCTAAGAAACGCCCAGCGATTGTTGGGTTTCCTGGCGTACGACGTCCGCGATGGAGTTCACTTGAGGCTGCGCTGAAGGTGATAATCTTCGCAGCTCCTCTTGCACGATCACTCGGATCACCTCACGCAGGTCAGTGGTTCCCAGCGCTTGGATCTTGTAGCTTGCAGTCGAGAAGCTGCAGTTGTATTCCCGTGTCGGCATGCCGAGCGTGTTCTGAATTGTGGATGCTTCCGAGGCGAATTCAGCGACCGTCTTCAGTAGCTTTCTGATCAGTCCTGCGAAAAGTTCTTCCTTTACACCCCTCCTAAGGAGCTCACTTTCTTCTCCTCGGTCTTGTTGGGATCAGCGTTACGGAACAGCCGGGTCGTCTCTTCCACAAAGATGTTCACATCTTCGTTGGGAAGTTGAACCCGTGTCTCCAAAGCAGTGGCGGCGTGTTCTTTGTGAACAAAACTCGTAAAGGTGATGAGAAACGTCGTCCGAAAGACATTCAAGGTACGTAGGTGGGTTCCCGGTTCTCAAACCATGTTTTTGCGGCGTATTCTAGGTAAAAGTAGTCGCGTCACAGTTTTTCGTCAGTGTTCCAGCTGTTCAAGGCAGCACCTCTGCCGTATGTCTGCAGCCAGCTTTCTGGATTTTCAAACGACGATCCCCGGAAAGTGGGAGGCTCGTTAGGCTGCTGGAGCAGGATGAGTACAGGTGGTGCAGGAGCTGTCGCCGTCGCAGTGGTCTAGCTCAGGATTTTCGTCTTCCGCGATGAACCAGGTAGAGGCCCGAACTCTGGCGGGAGCCATTGCTGTCGGCGGCTGGCTCGCTACTCAGCATTGGTGTCGATGTCTCCTTGATGGTGTGGGCTTGGCTCATGGCTGGAGGGAGGCGCTCAGTACATGAGCCGGGAAGCACCATTACCAGAGGTCACGAGGTCGTGAAGTGGGCGAAGGAAGCAGGCTGCAGGCCTTATAATAAACTGTTTATTCGGGTCGAACTTGTGGCCACGGAAAGAGAAAGTCAGATTACAGCAAGAAGCTGGCACTGATAGCAGCGAGTAGGGAGTGGGGCCTACAATCACCTGACAAGCGGCGAAGCGTGTCAGCGTTTATACACTAGCGTTGTCGCTATCGGCGACGTAGGTTCCAGAATAATCAGTAATGTTCACTAAGTGGGCGTAATCTTAACAAAACGATCTACTACGGCCTCGCAGCTTCTCGAATATCGAAGGCGCGGTTTGCACTGAACGTAGTGTTACGAAGCGATAACAAAACTTAAGGAAAGAAACGGGCAGTATGTATATGCCCAATTTCAAAGGTCTCACTTGATTATGTGACTTATCCGTTACTATACTGAGGAAAAAAGGCAACATTCAATCTTCGATGGATCCATTCTAAACATACAAAAACGAGAAGTACACCCAGTAACTTCTACTTTGGTTTGCAGCTTATGCGAGGCGTACCGGCTCGGTTGAACAAACTTTACGACGAGAAAGTACTGCTTTTATGACCACCACTCATTTGTATTTTGGCATGAGAGTTTCTTTAGTTTATTGAAAAAAATGCTCTGAAATAAAATTTATCACGTTGGGTCACCGTCATCAGGTGGTGTCTGCCCCTTTCGCTGTTCACAAAAAAAGTTATTTGAGCTAAATCTTTAACGACTTAGGGTACTGGGTACTCTACTATGGGAAAACACAAATCCGTCCCCTAGGTAATGGGTCAGCTCAATGAGGCCCGTTTGCTGGATGGTTTCTGGCTTTGTGCACCAGCGTAGCCTTGTAGCATGGGTGGAAACAAATGCTTTAGCGAGTAGCCCACTCATTGTTAACACTGCGCACGCCTTTTTTTCGGCCAAATAATTCCAATGAATTTTCTTCTAAGCTACCCACAACATTAAAGGAGTTGGTAGTTAATTCTTTTTACCAGAAAGCAGAAAAAAAAGTTTTTCTATACCGTCGCACACCTAAAAAAATTGTCTTTTTGCTTTAGCGTTAGAGATTGCTAATTGAAGTATCCAGAAGTTTGTTGAGAAGCAACACGTGCTGCTGCCATCGCTATGTTGACACGGACCAAAATGTTTACTTCTGAACTCTCCTGTTCTTTTCCCCTGTCTTAAATGGGAAAAATACAGAAGATCAGGCAAAACGTCCGTAAGTACTAAAAACATAGGTTGAAAAAGACAATCTTAAAAATGGCCAAATCAAGCCGCAGCGAAATATTTTTTTCTCTACTCTTGCGTAATGTGAAGGAGAGGCTGATGATAGCACTCAAACGTCACCCCAAAACAGTGATAGTGGGTGAAGAATAAGTTATCTTTGTAAAAAAGAAGCACGCAGAACACACAGCACGCAAAAAAATCGAGGACATTGGACGACGAGCCACTAAAAGCTGAAGTACTTATTCCGAAAAAAAAAATAATTCTCAGTTACGCTATAGAATATAAAAGAGTGGACAAAGAAATTCCTCGCGTCTCCACGAACTGAATGATTACGATTGACCGAAGCTAAGCCTTGAGGTCCACATACCTTTGAAGTCACCGACTAGTATGAAGGACCGACAGGTGTATGCACGCACGTACGGAGAGAAACGGACGGATAGACTGAAGGACGCACGCCCAAATGAATGGATGGCACTGGTAATTTAGCTTTTCACAGCTGTGTAAAAGTGTTGTGATCGAGTGTGAACGCCAGTAAATTGATGTACGCCACAGCTGTGTAGCAGGTGTTGGGGCAGGAGTGTGAACGCCAATAAATTGATGAACGTCAGACAAGACTAGCTTCTACAATCCTTCACTTTTAAAAAAAACAAAAAAAAATACAGGCGCTGAGAACGATAAGCACACGTGTTCCTCTTTTTTGTCGTGTGCTGCGTACTGCGCGCCCCTTCAGTTATCACAAACCAACAGCAACGCCCCCAACTTTTGAATTTACTTAAGTTCTACATCGCTTCTTCGGCTTGCATGTTTCACAGGCGTATTTCTCAATCTATCTTCAACCCTTAATTCTTCATGCCACACCTGACATATGCGTTTTCGCGATGTCTATACATGTTTTCTTCGAACTGACGCTAGCTCATACCTTTCTATCGCGCTGGCCAATATTTGTATTTATTACACGTATTGAAACTTGTCCAAATGAAGACAAAGTATCTCCGATATAGAAAAGCAAGGACAAGGAAACTTTTCTTTTTTCGCTCGCGCAGCACTTTCATGCTTATGCGACTGCTCGGTGAAAGTGTCTTCTTTTTGTTTGTTTAGTGGTCTGCTGTAGTCCAATCTCAAAGGACCCATAGAAAAACACGGCGAAGTTAAATTATATGCTCTGGGATTTCCTGCTGTCCCAGACAAACGACGCCGGCTTGCGTCGGCAAACATGAGACTTGCCACCATTTCGTAGGTAGAGTATTCCCTGCTATCTTAAATCATGCCATAAGTAACACCTGCGCTAATATCTAGCAAAAATGTTGCAAAACGATGGCTTTCTTTCGTGTTCGTCGTCTCGCGCATCTCAAGGCCGAATGCATCAGTTCTTGTTATTCGAACTTCTCTGTCCTTAAGTTTACGTGAAAAATACAATATGTTGTTGGAGGGAATTTTGCCTCCTTTCTTGCCAGATAGCGCCATACTTCACACGATAAAATATAGCTTCGTTGTTTATCCTGTACGATCAGTTATATTTGTTTAGTTTTTTTTTTTTTTTATTCAAGTACCCTAAAGGCCTGGGTAGGCATTACATAGGGGAGTTGTAGCACAATAAAGCTGTTACAATTACAGTGTATAATTTGAATAACAAATACAAACGATTGATATAAATATGCACATACATATGTAGAGATATTATTACTTACAGTACAGAGATGCTACCGTGGAGGAATAAAGAAAGTACTACTAAAAAAGAACAAAAAAAAAGAAAAGAACAGGACAACAAAACTCTAAAGGAAAATTTTCGCAGTGTTCAAACAACAAAAGGATGCAAAGAAAGGATAATTCACGTTCATTGAAATACCGCGTACAAGAACAACGACAACAAGTACAACAAACAGATATGCACAAGAACAATATTAACTTTCATTAAAATAACTTTTAAGTTTATTCATGAAATCTTCATGATTTTGGGAAGAAACGACGTCGGCAGGTAGCTTGTTCCAGTGATATATTGCGAGAAAGAGGGGGGATTTACTTAAGAAGTTTGTTCGAGCAAAAACGGGTTGTACTTTAAAGGGATGATCCAGGCGCGGAAAGATACGATGGGCGGCCGTGATGTGGCGTACGCGGAACGATGATGATGAGTGATAAAGTTTGTGGAAATGAGATAGAAGTGCTATGATTCTTCTATTCTCTAGGGTGCTTAGATTCAGAGATTTTTTAGGTTAGTTATGCTTGATGTTCGTGAATAATCTTTGGTAATGAAGCGGGTTGCTTTATTTGAATTGCTTCGAGTTTGTTGATGAGATAAGACTGGTGCGGGTTCCAAATAAAAGATGCATATTCTAGTTTTGCGCGAACCAACGTCGCATAGGCCAATAATTTAGTAGACTTGTTTGCCAAATAAAGGTTACGCCTGATAAAACCAAGAGTTTTGCATGCACTGCTACAGATTGCTTCGATGTGGTCATTCCATGAAATGTTAGAAGATAAATGAACTCCCAAGTATTTTATTGTATGCGCACGCGCGATGACTGAGTCATTTATCAAATAATGAGTAAGCTTAGGATTAGACACTCTAGTGAAGGCTACAGCCTTAGTTTTCGAAGTATTTATCTCCATTTGCCACTGTTCACACCAATCTGCAATTTTCGCAAGGTCAGATTGCAAAGCGTCACTATCAGAGGTGGTAGTTATTCGTCTATAATTACGCAGTCATCTGCGAATAATCGAACTGTAGATGAAATGCTATTGCTGATGTCATTTACATACAACAGGAATAAAATAGGCCCCAATACAGAGCCCTGAGGCACCCCTGACTGACCAGTGATCGTGAGGAAGAAAATTCATTGGCAGTTACAAATTGGTACCTGTCGGTTAAGAAATTCCTTATCCAATTCACAACCTGACTATGTATATTAAAATAGCGAAGTTTTTGTAATAAACGGTTATGAGCTACCTTATCGAACGCCTTGGCGAAGTCGATAAATATGGCATCTATTTGCGATGAGTCATTAACAGCTTCGTAATGTCAGAGACCAGCTCGAATAACTGCGTCTCGCAGGAGCGACCCTGTTGAAAGCCGTGCTGGTTGCTGAAAAGATGGTTGTGCTTTGTTAGGTACTTCATGATTGCCGATGATATGATATGCTCTAATAATTACATGGTATACTGGTCAGCGAGATTGGTCTGTAGTTGGTGACAGATGACGGGTCTCCGGATTTAAAAATTGGTACTATTTTAGAAACTTTCCATCCGTCAGGAACGCATCCTGACTGAATCGATTGCTGGAAAAGGCATGCAAAAATGGGAGAAATAACAGGTTTAGTTATCTTTAGCAGTTTAGGACAAATACCATCTGGACCAGGAGCAGAGCTGCTAGAAAGACGATCAATAGCAGCTTCGATTCCCTTTTCAGTGATCACGATGTCCTCCATGATGGAGGTAACGGAGCCGAGGTGAATATTGTCCGGTAATAGGAAGCTCACGAGAAAAAACAGAACAAAAGAAGGAATTGAACGCAGTAGCGACTTCAGAGGGCGGGAGGAACTCGTTGCCTTGCATTATCGATATGAAACATGAAGACGACGGCTTGGGGTTTATTACTTTCCAGAATTTTTTTGTGTTGACAGTTAACATGTTGGAGATGTCATGGTTGAAAAATTTGTCTTTGCTGCCTCAATTTCGGTTTTGCATAACTGCGACTGTTCGCGATAAGCCTTCCAGGCATCGTCAGATTGCAAGGTTTTAGCTCTTGAATAAAAGCGCTTCTTCTTGTTAATGCATCGCTTCACGTGGGAGGTAAACCAAGCGCTCCCTGTAGACACAGATATGTGTATTTTTGGAATGTATTTTTCTTTGAGTTCGATTAGCTTGTGACAGACGATCATCCAGTTCTCATTGCTGTCGCGATGCTGCATGCCGTTGAAAAATTCTACGCAAAAGGACGAGAGTTCGCTATAGATCATTTCAACATCTGCACGTGCGTAATCATAAATTGTTTTCTTTTCATTCACGCTTTCTTTACGCGTTAACTTGAATTCACAATGGATGACATTATGGTCACTGATGCAGTCTAACACATTAACAGACATGTTTGACGGTTCGGTGGTAAGCACAAGATCCAAGATAGCATCCCCCGTGTTGGCATAGAAACTATTTGCTTAAACCGTAAGACGAAATCACGTCAAGAAAGTCCTTACATTCAGCTATCCTTGCGCCGCTATCGGCTGTGCCCGTCCGCCAGTTAATTCCAGGATAGTAAAGTCGCCCGCGAGAATCACAGGAGAGCCAGGAAATCTGTCATATACGAGGCTCAATGATTCGTTTAGGCAATTAACGAAGGTTTCTTTTGAGTCAGGCGGACGGTAACAAACCCCAACGGCACAAGTTACACATGAAAGCTGGACCAATACCCACAAAATTTCAATACAGGAACCCGTATCAAGCAGACGCGCTTGAAGATCTTTTTTTACTGCAATCATAACACCACCTCCTCGTGTTTCCGTTCTGTCCTTTCGAAACAGGATAAAGTTTTTAGTAAAGACAATTCATGGTTACACACATCACTCGTCAGCCATGTTTCAGTTCCCACTATGATGTCTGCCGAGCAGGATTCGACAAACGCACAAAGGTGATCTTGTTTTCGAAAAATACTTCTAAAATTAGCTATAATAATAGATAGTTTTTTAACTTCGGTTTCAACTTCGGTTTCAATGGGCGTCATTCATAAATCGCGGGAGCGTCTTGTCTCGGGATGGGGACCACTTTATTGCTCGAGGAATCGACGGTGAAAATTACGTTGCCCATTATAAGCTTGTCAAACTGCAACTTATACTTCTCATTTTTCTGTCGCTTCGCACGCGCGAAATCACGAAGCGTTTTTCTAATTAGCTGCACACGAGGTGAAAAATCCTCCTCGATCCACACTCGCGGGGTTGCCAGGTCTTTCAGCTTGAACGCATTTTTCAGAATATTGCTTTTGTCCTTGAAGTTTAGGAATTTGACAACAACAGGTCGAGTGCGATCGGGTTTGCGTTGCCCGACCCGATGGGCTCGCTCAATTTCACCTGGTTGAATTCCCAAGTTTTCCGTGACGAATTCATGAATGAGTTTTTCTGTATCGCTCCATTTTTCAGCGGCTTGCTCAGGAACACCCTTGAACACGAGATTATTGCGCCTCATTCGATTGTTCAGGTCATCTACAACAAGGTTGGCTTGATGGGTCTGTTTTTGCTCAATGGTTTTCAACTGTTCCTGAGACTCTTGCACAACAGAGCCGACAGCCTTGACGCTTTCACTTAAGTTGTCAACGCTCTCAAGACGCTCCTCTATTTTGGAGAGCCGCCTTTTGAGGTCTGTTACAGTAGTGTGAATGTCTTTTAGCTTGTTCGTCACTTCCTTTTGAAAACGTTCATTTGAAGCAGTGAATTCCTTTACCAGTGCCACCACTTGGTCAACCCTGTCAGGACCTGGATTAAGCTCAACGTCGCCCGCACAAATGAGCAAATGAGCAAGCGAAAAAAACACAAGCACTAGGCGTCCACCTAGCAAGTGACGGCGACCTAATGAACACGGACGGAGCCACAAAGATTCCATGATCCCGTATTTTTTCTCGGCTGAGTGAAACAGCCGATGCGAGCGCGGTAAGTGCACAATCAATACCCATACTTAGTCATACATAGACAGTGTGCAATTGGGGGATATGCAGCCAGTTAGAAGTTCAGCAAGGGCAAGCAAGTAGCTACACACTCACCTAGAAAACAGCACGTTATTAGCTTGAGGCTTTGGCTGCAAATCCCCACTCGGTCGGCGTGGGGGCATCCTTTTACGGCGGGGCTGAACTGAGGGTGCTTGAAGCGATGAGCAGTCGAAGCGGTAAGCAATGGCAGCGCCGGTGTGGTGCTGATTGCCTCAGATGAAGTGGTGATTGCCAGTCACGGTGCAAGTTGCAAAAACAGACGCACCAACCAGAGGAAAACTTGCTAGAGCACATCTCGGATGCCACAGTAGTTCTCGGTGTGACAGGAGACACATCGTCAAGCATAAATGCTACCAGATTGAGCAGAATGCCTGCGCAGGATGCAAAAAACACAACAGTCGATTCATCTGAGGAAGCAGCTGCAAAATAAGAACCGAGTGGTCCATGTAAGCAGCTAAACCAAAATTCTGACCTGCCTATTAAGGAACGGGCCACAGCTTTCAAGAACTGCAGCGACAAAATACCCTATATAAGAGTGTTCTAGTTTCGCAGCAACCTTTTCATCCTGCTATGGTGTCAGAAGACGACATGCTTCTTTCTGTGGATGCGACAACACTACGCGTCTGCTTGTGAATACAATGAAAGTAACTTTCTCTGCTTGGAAACGCAGTGAAAGTAACTTTCGTGCTTGTAAAATGTGCGTGCCTTGCATACATACTTCACAATACAAAGCCAAATATTGCCACAATAATGCATGATAGAAGCGCCTATTGCCAGTGGGCGTCAGAATATGCGACTATCATAATGTCTTTATGGTTTATAGACGGTCACGCACTACGATAGGCACACACACTACTGCGCCTAAATTGATACCAAGTTCGAATAAACTCCACGCACTGTGTGTTTGAAGTACGCACTAAAAACGGGACACCACTATCGCGTTCAACTGTTAAAGACGACGCTTTAGGATCCCCTACTTTTTATTGTCTTAAGCGCCCGTTTTTTTGCTCTTAGTAGTAAAAGCAGCAGTCACCTTTATATGGTCCCTAGCCGATCCGAGCTTAGCTTGATGTTAGGTTCATGAAAAACACATTTTTTGCCAAAATGTTGCGGCGCTTTGCGGGATGAGCGATGAGCCTACGAAAGCGTAAAGCAGATTTGAGTAACAGGATTCTGAGTCGATGAAGGCATGATTGAAAACCATTCCCAATAACGCAAATTATTCATTTGTTTTAAATATTTAACTCTAGGCTCCTGCATCCGGCATCTATGGGAGGTGGTTCGTATAAATTGTTTGAAGTTGAGCCACGTCATTTCATTTTTTAGTACACCGTTCTGAGGCAGAAAGGTGCTAAAAGGGTGTGCGGTTCGTCCGTTTGGGGACTAATGGGACTGCCACAACTATTAACCCCTTTAAGGACTAACGGCACCGGGTCCAGCAGTTAGTCCCCATAGATGAGCTCGCAAAACTAACGTTTAGTCCTCACATTGCACCTTGCGAGTAACTGTTAGTTCCACAATTCACCCCAAAGGGCTAACATTTAGTCCTCATATTTTACGCCTTAGTGAGTAACCGTTAGTTTCACAATTCACCCCAAAAGGATCGACATTTAGTCCTCAAATTTGCACCTTATAGGGCAACCGTTGATTCGTTAGTCCCCACTCTTACACATTACTGGGCGACCGTTAATCCTTAGAGTTACACCTCGCCGGACGAACGGTTGATCCACTCAAATGCTCCAATCATAGGAACTTTTAAATGCGAAGCATCTTTTACCGAACTTCGGCGTCTTTGAGTGTAGCTATCTATCTATCTATCTATCTATCTATCTATCTATCTATCTATCTATCTATCTATCTATCTATCTATCTATCTATCTATCTATCTATCTATCTATCTATCTATCTATCTATCTATCTATCTATCTATCTATCTATCTATCTATCTATCTATCTATCATCTATCTATCTATCTATCTATCTATCTATCTCTTATCTATCTATCTATCTATCTATCTATCTATCTATCTATCTATCTATCTAGCCGCCTACGACTTTTAGCTCTCCTGGCTGTTTCGATAATGGTATCGATACCAAACTTGGTATGGGATAAAGTGACTGTATGAAGAACATATTTGACTAGTCAAACATAAAAATCATGACATTCATGTCCGAATGTCATGATTTACATTCAGGGCCCTGAAGCTTTGAGGTGGTATTGTTCACATGGTATGTTTGCAAAACTGGTATGGTATGGCCTGATTGTAGGACGAACACAAGCGACAGACGCTAACATAAAAAAATTACGGCATATTCACGGGGTGAATGATGATGAATGGGCGAAGCTCCGGAGGGATTCATCGGTAAACTGTGAATCTTCCGTGTAATTCGCCCAGTCGATCATCATGTAAAGACGTGAGAACGCTGTGTGTGTATATACACAAATCAACTTTTATTTGTTCTTAGACGATGGATGGCTTGCGATGTCCCTTGCCTTGCGCGCTCGCACATCGGGATTCTGTCTGCGAGCGCGCGCTGCTGCCGCCTGGCGCTCTCTCCGCTGTGCAGCCTTATCCATCCGGCGACTCCGAGCGCGCGCCAACAGCGAACGGATTTTATTACAACGCTCCCCCTAGCGTACGTCGCCGCACTAAATCGAACGATTGCCTTCAACCAATGACACGCGCCATATGTGACATCATTCCTATTTTATAAGATATCGCGTCTTTCATCAACTACAAGTACCGCTTTCTAGTTTATAACATCTTGCATCTTTTCATCATCAGCTACAAGTACCACCATCTAGTAAACACTACAAGAACTAAACAAGAGGTGGCTACATACAGGAGACGGTACCGCCATCTAGTGAACACTGCAAGAACTAAACTAGAGGTGGCTACATACAGGGGACGGTACCGCCATCTAGTGAACACTGCAAGAACTAAACTAGAGGTGGCTACATACAGGCTACAGGGGACGCACAGCCCACGCCCTAAGGAGCTTCGCCCCTAAAATAATGACGTGCGTGTCACGTAACAACATGACTTCATGCCACGCTCATGATGCGCTCGTGGCCGTTTGGCTAGCGTCATACATACAAATTTACTACTACAGTACGTGAATAGATTACAAAGGTATGTGAGTGGCGGAAACATGATAATTATGAGATGCGCGTCATGTAACATGATTACATGCCAAGTTCATGATGCGCTTGTGGGCGTTTCGCTAGCTTCACTTATACCGAACGGGACGAGAATGAATGACGAAAGTATCATACTGATGCAAACATGATAAACATGAGGTGCGTGTCATGTAACAACATGCTCACGGCTGCACAATAAGTATGTAAAATATTGAGTCACATGTGACAGAGGATGAATACGAATGCATATGAGAAATACGTGCAAGGTGAAATAAAAACATACGTGATATATGACATGCTAATAATTGCACTGTGATATCAGACATCGTCATAGACTCATTTAGGTCCCCGTAGCGCAACAGCTTTGGAGCGGCGGCGGCAGCCACAACTCCGCGTACCACCATGCTGCCAAGAAGTCGGCGCGTTCTAAGCGAGTGACGTCGTTCAGCTCGAGCAAGCGAACGCGGTACCAAACACGGCGCTGCACGTGGAGTGTCTGCCACCAGCGCACTTCGAACAGGAGAGTGAGCGTACGCTTGGCCGCCGCCACGAACAGCGCCAAGCTGGTTTTGAGCTAGCGCCGAAGAAATCGACGGTAATGCGGCCCTTTTCCACAAACTCGAGCGAGTGCAGCGCGCAAATGGAGTCCGCCGCAGCGGCCAATGAACGGCGCCGAGCTGCTTGCGACCGACTGACGGGGAAGCCAACTGTATTGACGACCAATTTTCACTGAGTTCCGACGCTAGCGAAAGCCCCGCCAGCTTGTGCAGTTGCACTTACAGCGCGCGACATACTATAACCAAGCTCGTTACGAGAACCCGCAACATGTTTTTGACGACTCCCAACACAGCGACAAGGTCTCAGCCCAATATCTCCAGTCCTGAGCTCATTGCAGTGGCGAAGACAGGGGAGCCCTCGTTGAGCGAGCGTACAGGGAGGCCGACAGCAATGGCGGCCAATTTCCAGGTGGTCGCAAAGCACAGGCGAACTGTAGACGCCCAAGCTAGACCTCCGCGGTGCATTTCGTGCATGCGATGTATACACGACCGAGCCCGTTGCCGGCAAGCGCGATCCGTATCGCACACGCGACAAGTAGAGTAGAATAAAGAATGATCTCCTACTTGCGAAAGAATTCAGCGCTGATTTCGGCCCTGAGTTGTATCCGATAGGCCTGCTGTCTTCGGCAGCCATGTTGGCCATCCCAACTGTTGCTGTCTTGTGTTGGTCGTGACTATCTTGAAGCCAGAGATATACAGCGTGGCGTGGTGACCTGTCGAGACCTGCTCCACACTTAATGAGTGCGATGAAACGTAAAAGCAGCAGCGCACGCTCATCCAAGCGTACACGCAAGCACCATGTCATAATTCCTAGATAGTCGAATCCAGGCGGCCGTAGTCGAGCATTCCGAGAGCGACGATATGCGAACCGTCGCCAGCAAAACACGGGGACAGACTGAGCCAAGAGAGGAGGAGAATGGCTAATGACCTTGGCAACTCTTGTCGCACTGCCTGCAATTCTTGTGTAATTCATACCTTTGGAGCGTGTTTGAAGACTAAGTGGTTTGCACGTGGCACGCTTTCCTCTGTGGTTGCTGCTGAACCGTCTATCCGTTCATCAGGCGTGCCTATTAGGCTCCGTTACTCCTTTTTCGGGTACGTTTGCCTTAGAGTGTAGGTTATCCCTAACATGATCAACATATGCAATTGATGAGCATCTAGCTTAACATTGGTATAGAAGTAAAGGTGGCACGTTTGAGTACTTCAGACAGGCATGGCTGCCCTCTATTAACGACGAGGAGCATCGGAAACTGCCAACTCATTGTCTAAAGGCCCCCGTACAAACAACCATAACTTGATAGATAGCACTTCATTAAATCACCTGTACCCGAAAATAGCCGACTTTCAGCGTATTGGTGGTCAGCATAGAACTGTTTATCTGATGATAATCAAAAACATTTTGAGTTTAAATTATAGCAGTGAATAAGGACGTCTATCAATGTTTATGCGCATGTTGCTTTCAAGTTAAATTTGCTCTTTTCGCACTATACATGATGATGAATAAACTATCTTTATTCACCAGAATGATCCTGCTCTCCTTGAAGTTGCGACGGCGGGAGAACCAAACCTAGACGGTGGTCGTGATCTCATGAGTCTTGGTGGCGTCTTCAGCCTGCACTATCAGGCAGGCTTGTAATTGAGAGTCAGAGCTGAGAAGCGCGGTATTCCACCCACTCCCATCTGGGAATTCGCTTCCTATGGGGGCCTGCGGGCATGCCCAATAAATGTGGCTCACTTCAGCTCTGTCTGTCGTTGCAAAATTTACACTTGTCCGAATGAAGTTCCGGCACGCAGTGGTTCATTGTTACCGGACTAGAGAACGTATGGATCGGAAGTAGGCGCCACGACACCGCGTGTCCTTTCTTCAATGACGAGTGTGCGGGAGAAGAAATTTTTCTGCCTAGCCTGGTAATGCTGCGTAATATCACTGTAAGCGGCCATCCACTCAAATCTCTCGTCGTCCTCCCAGCTCAACCAGGGCAATTCAGAGGCTCAGTCTGTGAGTCCTCGAGCTGTCTGGTGCGCATCCTCATTGACGGGTAAGGAGGAGTGAGCGGCTGCCCAGGCTATATCTATTGTTCGTTGGTGTTTGTGTCCAGCCAATATTCTTAAAGGTATATGGGTTATTCACCCTCGCACAAAGTTTCTTACAGCCATCTGCAAGTCTCTAACGATTAGTGTAGTCGAGGTGGATACTATGACCAGTGCTAATGCGCTTGCAAAACCACATGAAGTGGTGCATAGCACAAGACCTCTGAAGTCCTCGCACTACGTGAACCAGCGGAGTTGTCTGAACATCCTGCTGAACTTTGGTCAATCTTGCTTTTACAATGCACTGTATACCAGCATGATTTTCGAGCGTTTCGGCTAGTTTTCGGCACAGGGTTTATGGCGACACTGTTATGCCGCCTTTGGTTGGGTGTTGCATTTACAAAGATGTACTCCTTTCGCATTGGTATAACAGACACTCCTACATGCGACTACTGCGGAGCTGAAGAGACCATCGAACACGTCCTGTGCAGCTGCGCTTGCTACGACACACAGCGATGCCAGCTGCGGATGGTTTTGAATCAACTTGACCCCGGACCATTTTGTGTGCAGAAGATACTAGGACCTTGGGCATCTCCCTCAGTTGCGCAGAAAGCGACTAAAGCACTGCTACTTTACTTAAAGTTAACAAACCTGAGCGACCGCCTGTAGACTGTGTGTGCTCCCCGAGTGTGCTCGTGATTGTGTGTACCTTCACATCTGTCTGCAACCTCTTTTCTCCCCTTCATTCCTTCCCCAGTGCAGGGTAGCAAACCGGATGTGCGTCTGGTTAACCTCCCTGCCTTTCTTTGCATCTTTATCTCTCTCTCTCTCTTCAGACTGAAAGTGGCAGCGAATCTTTTTTGCAAGCATTCTTATAGTTAAACCACAACATACCTTCTCTCAAATACGCCGAACGGTTATCTGAAGCACCATACTGCACTATTTAAAATCACTGAGCCCAGTCCAGATTGAATGTGGTGGGCGCAGCTCGCTCATTTGAAGAGACTGGGGAGGTTATTCATTCAGTTACGAAACTGTTTTCAGATAACAAAGAATCGCAATCAAAACTAACTGCACGTCAGTTCTTACTACCAATAGAGAAGAAAACTTTCATGAGCGCACTTGCGCAAAACTGAGCGCAAAACTCAGATGGGAGTTTCTGGCTTGTCCTCTAGATGACTTCCATCTGTGCATGTTTTTTACGCCCTCAAAATTGGAGTAAAGAAAAATGCCCATGTAGTAGGACATACACAGGGCTTAGATTGGGCAAAATTTTACTCCCTTTGTGGCTCAGTGTAAACCAACCCGGAGTTTTATGATTCTTACTTGGGAGTATTTTCGGTGTAATTGGTGCATTAATTTACCCTCTTCTAGGCGTTTCAAGAAACAGAGTGGGAGTATTTTAGTCGCGTGACCACGCTGTGTTTGTCGTTTATTTATTCTATTTCGGAGTAAAAGTAGAATCTAGGGTATTTTAGCTCGCCTCTCTTAGGAGTACTTTTGGTATTAAATGGGGAACGGCAGCCGGAGCTCCCTCTGAGCAAGCATTTTTGCAAGGCTGCAGGCTGCATTCCAAAAAATTAGATACAAACAAATCTTATCTACAGCCCAAGCACCAAAACAAAATACAAATCCTTCCCTGTTCCAACCTTATTGATGATGGCGGACATAGTTACAGAATATATTTTTGAACTATGGCCGTTACCATCAAGAAGGTTGGAACCTTCGGTGTCTCATGTGTAAATACTGACGTGCCGTAGCACTCACTAGGTAACCGATAGCCGACGCTGTGACCACTGCTATAAGTGTATAGCGTGCTTAGCTTAGCGTTGACTATTAGTTTTCTGGGCACAAGATCCCCGGCAAGAAATTTTGTCTGTAATAGCCCGAGCGCCAGCTTCTTCACCCTCACTAACACGTTGCAATAGGATCCTGGAACCAACAGATTTCTTTATTGGGGCACCCTAACCAACAGGACATCAGTTTTTACATAAGAAAAACCAATAGGGTTCATAAACAGTTTCTGAATACAAAAATTCAACAAAAAATTTGTGGAGTCCGATTGGGTGTCTCACATTCCACAATCGATGTCATAAATATTTCGTCTATTAACCGTAATTGATACAATATCATGCATGTGGTATGCTGAGATAAGTTGCAAACAAGAAATAGGTAGCTGGCGTTGTTGCTTGGGCGAGTCGATTTGACATTATTCACATGAAAAACAGTGCCAAAAACGAGGGACAAGAAAAGAATGTTGGCATACGTTATGTTCATGGCGCGTTCACACGATGACTACTCCGTTGTTAGGTGAATTCTGTTTTTTCTGTATTTCGTCTGATCTGGCAGATACTGCTCAAGTGTATATGTGACGCGGTTCCAGCAAATGAATCTTTTTTTTAAGTCAGTGCTGCTGTCTGTCTCCTTATTATCTTTTCTCTTGTTTTTTGCGCTGCTTTTTATATGAAGAAAATAGGTGTTTATGTTTCGGGATAGCGCAGATAAGCTTTCCTGATGAGCAAACTATTTGTGGGAGTGAGAAGACATTCCCAGCACATGAGTTCTGCGCATTCGTCTAACGGGGCATCTCTTAGGCACCTTCTTTTTTTCCCCTTAGTGTGCGCGTACTTTATGATAGTTCTGTTCTCAACCTTTCCACCCAACGAGTGATATATGCTTAGGATCAGTTTGCAATTAGTGAAGGCCGAACTTGCCTTACAGAGAGAGATCTTCTGGGTTCATACGATGTTTTATTGAATAAGTCAGAGCCTAGATTAGATTATGTGACACTGGTATTCACAAACAGGTGTGTGATGATTCGTGACCCACTTATTGACTTTGCGATGCTATCAAACGATGTTCAAAATTTCTGCTTACCGCCTACAGACTAAATAGCTGTGTATCCTGATAGAACCAAGTATATTTCAATCGCTGCTGCACAGCGCCACGACCACTCAGTGGTGAAAAGCAAAATATTGCTCCTAAGTTCTCAAGCTTCTGTGTCGGCGCTGTTTTCTCTTCGTAGTTCATTGCATAGGTTGACCATGCATGTTTCTTTTTTTTTCCGTGCAATACTTAGCCAAGATCAGTGTGTGTATATCGCATATATTTACACGTAAGAAACAAAAATTCATGTGTGATTTTAAATACCACTACACTGAACGCCAATCTTCAAAACGTATTAAACAAATGATTGCGCAATATCAGGTGCACAACAACTACTTCCTATTATCATCGTCATGATTCATCAGCCAAGTTTGTTATGATCGTCATCATTACCTGCCTGACGATGTCCACTGCAGTGCAAAGACCTCTCCTAATTTGGCTCCGCATATGAACCAGGTCCTGTGCTTTCTTCTGCCTCGTTACACCTGCAAACTTCCTAATCTCCTCTCAAAACCTAATTTCCTGTCCCCCTCACACGTTTGCCTTTCTCTTGGAATCTGGTCAGCTACCCTTAAGGACCAATGATTATCCTGCCAACGTAATACGTGCTCGGTCCATGTTTATTTCTTTTTGGTTACAACTACGATGTCCTTAGCCCCCGTTTGTTCCCCGACGCACTCTGCTCTCATCCTCTTTTTTAAAATATGAAAGTCATTTTCTATTACATCGCTCGTTGCGTAGTCCTTAATTTGAAATAAACCCTCTTTGTAAGCCCTGAAGTTTCTGCTTTGCCGGTGAGCACCGATAATATTAGGATGCAACTGTTATACACCTTTATCTTTGAGGTATATTGGTAGACTACCATTCATGCTTTGGAAGTGCTTGCCAAATGTGTTCCATCCCAGCTTTATTCTTTGAGTTATTTCACTCTCAAGATTCGGCTTTATGGTTACTATTTGTCCTGAGCAGACCTGATATTATTAAATGCGTGTTTCAAAAGAACCCCTGTTGAGCTCACTCGAGAGAACAGTAGAGTGATGATAGATTCTGTTAGAGTGAGAGAACGTTGAACAATTTAGGCATTCAGGAATAAACAGTTTAAGGCGCGGAAGCACAGACACGCCAGAAGGCCTTGTTCTGCTCAATTGTGACCGTGTTTGAGACGCGTTTAAAGCATTGCAACAGCCGTCGCAAATGTCACTGTAGGAACATTTTCTTTGATTTTCAAACTTGCGTGCTTGATGTTTCTTTAAAATTTGACACATACTTTGCTTTGGCTGTTTCACGCCCACTGCTAAGGTTTTAGCGCACGCCCTGGCAGGCATATGGTGCTCAACTACCGAACCAAAGCACACAATATTGACTCGGAATCGAAGCCGCCTCATCTTTGGTGGAGAGAGAATGCGTCAGGCCTGTGTACTTACATGTATGTATGTATGGATGGATGGATATGGCTGTACCCTTTAGATCGGGCGGTGGCTAGCGCCACCAAGCCGTTATACCTAGTGAACCAAAAACCATATTTATTTTTTTCCTTGAAAAAGAGTTTGAGGATTCGTACTTTGCAGTGAAGAGTTTAATTTTTACTCGTGCCTTGACTTTAGCAACCAATCAGATAACCTCCTTCTAGTTAAGTCTACCCACTTAAAGTTTATTTTGCTCTCTCGGTCCCTAAAGCCCAGTGCTTTGAAAAACTCTGCGCCATCATCCTGAACTATAGGGTGAAGCCCTTTACAAAACATTATCAAGTGTTCGGCAGTTTCTTCTTCCTCTCCACACGCACTGCATACTGTGTCTACCCCTTCGTATTTGGCCCGATATGTCTTGGTTCACAGTACTCCCGCTCTGGCCTCAAACAGTAGAGAACTACCCCGAGTATTATCATAGATTCTTTCCTTGGAAATTTCCTGCTTAAAAGTTCGATAGATATCTAGTGCGGACTTCTTAATCATGCCCATTCTCCACATGTCAGTCTCCGTTTCCTTCACTTTCTTCTTAACCGATAGTTCTTTTTGGTTTGGCCACCTGCTGTTTTCTAAGTATTTACCAGTCAACTTCCTGGTTCGCTTCCTCCATTTTGTATCGACATTCTTCACGTACATGTAGCTGAAAACCTTCCTAGCCCAACGCTCTTCCCCCATTTCTTTCAATCGCTTGTCAAATTTTATCTTGCTGCTAGCTTCCCTGCCCTCAAAAGATGTCCATCCCATATCACCTTGTTCTCCCTGACTTGGTGTATTCCCGTGAGCTCCTAAAGCAAGCCTACCTATTCCACGTTGCTTAATTTCTAATCTTGCTTGAACTTCTGATCTCATGCACAAGACCGCATTGCCGAACGTCAGCCCAGGAACCATGACCCCTTTCCATATTCCTCTCACAACATCATACCTATTGTAATTCCACAGTGCCCTATTTTTCATGACTGCTGCATTCCTGTTACCTTTAGTCGTCACGTATGTTTCGTGTTCCCTCAGATACTCGGTCCCATTGCTTATCCATTCGCCCAGATAGTTGTATTTATCTGTTATCTCTAGCGTGACCTCCTGTATTCTAAGCTCACTACCTTCGTTGTCATTGAAAATTATGACTGCTGATTTTTCTTAACTGAATCTAAAATCTAACCTATCTCCCTCATTACCGCAGATGTCCATCAATCTCTGCAAATCTTCCTTGTTGTTGGCCATTAGCACTATATCATCTGCGTACATTAACGCTGGTAGTGCCTAATCAATAAGTTTTTCTTGTTTGACTAAAGAGAGGTTGAAGCCCAGTCCACTTCCCTCTAATTTTGCCTCTAATCCTTGTAGGTACATCATGAATAATAAGGGTGACAGGGGGCACCCCTGCCTAAGCCCCCGTTTTACCTCTGCAGGCTTGGATACCTGTTTTTCCCACTTTATAACTATCTTGTTACCTTTATAGATAGCTTTTAAAAGATTAGTGACTACATGTTCCACGCCTAGTGTGTCCAGTATTCCCCAAATTCCTCTTAAACCACGCTATCGTACGCTCCCTTGATATCCAAAAATGCTAGCCACAGGGGCCTGTGTTCCTTCTCTGCTATTTCGATGCACTGCGTCAGTGAGAACAGATTGTCTTTCAACCTCCTATGTTTCCGAAACCCATTCTGCAGTTCTCCCAGCACCCCCTCATCCTCTATCCACGCCTGCAGTCTTTCCCTTATAATCTGCATCGCCAGCCTGTGGACCACTGATGTCACTGTTATAGGACGGTAGTTGTTTATATCAGCTTTGTCCCCCTTTCCTTTATAGATCATGCTCATCCTGCTAAGTTTCTATTCATCGGGAACTTCACCATCGATTATTATTGTGCTTACTGCCTCTCTCAAAGCCTGCTTAGACTTCGGACCTAATGTCTTTATCAGCCTAATTGGAATGCCATCTGGGCCTGTTCATGTACTACTAGGAACCCTTTTCTCAGCCCTTTCCCATTCTTGTTGTGAAAATGGAGCCATTGAACCACTTGAATCGTCCTTGTCTATTGTTGTGCATAAAGTACTTCTTTGTTGAAATTTTTCTGTCACTTTTGTTCTTATATACTCAATAGCTTCGTCCCCTTCTAGCCTAGCACCTTGGGCTGTAGTTATAAAACTCTGCTCTAGGCTCGTCTCATTTCTTGAAGAGTTTAGATGGTTCCAAAATTTCGCAGCTGCCTTTCTATCTTTTTTATGTACTTCTGCCAGCCACTGAGCTCCCTTCCTTCGAATATTTTCATTGATCAGAAGGGATGCATCCCTACTACAGCTTAGAAAGGTTGCCCATTTTCTTTCAACATCATCTGTCGGTTCACCCCGCTCCTTAGCATGTCTGTGTTCCCTAGAGGCTTCCTGACGTTTCGCTATGGCTCTCTTAACTTCCTCATCCCACAAACTTTTGGGTTTGTTTCTTCTTTTCCGGGGTGACTTGTCACGCGTCTTAGCAAGCTCTAGCTCAAAGAGTCTAATTAGATTCGTGTATGTCCACACGGTCCTATTATTCTCCGTGATTTCTTTCTCAATTTGTTTAGTGGGTATTTCAATTTGCCTTTCTGGATAAAAATTTTCCTGTAGTTGCTCATCTTGTCTCCTTCTCACTTTCACTGCTCTTCCAAAACTTAGCTTGATACGTCTGTGATCGCTACCCAGACTTCTGGAGCCACCTTCATATATGTGCATTCCCCTGAGCTTATCATACATCCTATGTGACATCAGTGCATAATCTATCGTCGACTGAAGCCTTCCTACCTCCCATGTTATTTGCCCTTCACACTTCTCGGTACTGTTGCAATTGATTAATTCAAGCCTTTCACACATATTCATGATAATTTTGCCTGTCGGGTCGGTATACCCATCTATATCTTCTATGTGCGCATTCATGTCTCCTAGTATGATTATCTCGCACTCTCTTCCTAACCCCTGAATGTCCTTTGATATACACTCTACCATTGTCTGGTTTTCCTCTCTGGCCTTTGCTCCCGTCCACAAGTACACGAAACCAAGGAGTGTCATTTGACCTGCCACTTTCCCTTTTAGCCATAAATGTTCCTTGCACTCCTGCTTGACCCTTTGCCAGTCTGTACTTTTATAAATGAATGCCCCAATACCACTCCCCTTTCTGCTGCCTTCTGTTCTATTACAATATTCCCACGCGTAGTCCGGATTGTTCGGAGGTTGTTCCATGTCCCTGAGATGTGTTTCTACAAAACTGTATACCTTCGGCCTCTCTTCCCTTAGCTGTTCTTCTATCTCTTCCCACTTCAGCCTGTTCCTACCACCCTGCATGTTAATATACCCTATGTCTGAATTGGCTCGGCGCTCATTGCTACGTCTATTCATGCCCCGGACTCTACCTGTCTTAGATATTGGTGCCACTTTGGAATCGTATCTGTCCATACCACCTGTCGAAGAGTCTCCCTGGTTGTTGTCCTCGTTACTAGCTATCCTGCACACGAAGGGCTCGATTGCCCCCCAAAAAAGCTACTGCACGTCATGCAAGTCGCCAACCCACCTCATGACCTAGCCGCCCATCGAAGTGAATTCTGTCTCGTTGAACCCCCCCCCCCCCCACCTATGCACCTCTCTGTTAATTTCCACCACCTCAAAGCCTTTCTCTCGACTCATCCGCCATATCTCTTGGTTTGCGTTGACCACCGCTCTTTGCAGGTTGCTATCACGCACCGGTACCTCCGGTATCGTGCATATCACTACCTGTACCTTAGGAGAAGTGGCGCACATGTCATCGACGCCTTTCGCCAGTATGGCTGCTAGTCCTGCTGCATCTCCATTTAGGACATCGTTTAAACCGCCTGAAATTATCACGAGGTTTCGTCTATCAGCTGTCGTTCTGAGCTTTGCGCTCGCTTGCCTCATGACTGCTTCCAGCTTGCGTCTGGGAACGCCCCAACTGCAATCCTCTTGTCACCTCTTACCCTCTCTTTGATGGCTTCTGTGCATCGATTTAAATTCGAGTCCCCGGCGATTATCACATGCTGTGACTTTTCAGCTGGAGCTCTCTGCACCTGGGGGCTACTTGCACCTGTGACGCCGGCTGCTTTGTTCCCTCCCTGCCCCACCACTACCTCGCTGAAGCTGGGCCTTGCGACAGTTGAACCAGCTAAACCTGTTTTTTCCAAACTTGCTTGCTTTTCCTTCTTCACCGTTCTGGTTGCCGGTTCCCTACTGTTCTCTCGGTAGGTCACTACTTTGTTCAGCTTCGCTAGCGCTTCCTCGGCGGACTTCAGTCTTTCTCCCATTGCCCTCGTTTTCTCTTGCTTTGTCGCCAACTCAGTCTCGAGCTTGGCGATTCTCATGAGCAGTTCACTCTGGGCAACCATCATTTTCTCCATTTTTTCCTTGACCTCACATTGCCTACACTTCGCGTCAGCCTCTTCTCCATCCGCTTCTACGCTTGGGTCCACTTTCAAACCCACTCCACATCCTGAACACTTTACAGTCTTTTTAACCATGCCTTTGTGACACCAATTGTCCCTATACTCGATAATTACTAAACTCGAGCTCTGCACTACGTAAAAAAAAAAAAGGTCTAAGCTCTACTACAAAAGTTTGTGTGTTCAATGTACATGCACCTCCCCTACGTGGTGGCAAAAGAAAAAAACAAGAAAAAATTCAAACAGACACACCCGCACTAACTAATAAATACCTGATGACTGGCCCCCGAAAAAGCCGTACCATAAAATAAGTGCTACGAAGATTTCAACCGCTGCCTTACAATTATAAAGACAAGCTCAAAACATGCAAAAACTCTTATCTGCGCAGTCAATACGGAGCGCTTAAAAAACCACGTCCATTCACCTTGACAGCCCGAACTGAAATCTTGTAGAGACCTATTCGATAACCCCTGGTGGTGGCGATTTCCGAAGAAGGTGGAAGCGATTTCCGATTCCCCATATTTATATCAGGGTTTAAATACGTTCAACACTCTCAGAGAGTATTATTATTATTATTATTATTATTATTACTACTATTATAAAATCTCTCTACACGCTTCGAATTTGCTAGCATTTTGAAAACTGCTCTTGTTTCTCCAGTGTTTAAGTCTGGCTGTAAAAGTGATGTCTTGAACTACCGCCCTATTTCCCTTCTTTCTGCAGCATCAAAAATCTTGGAGCTTGCCCTTCACAAAATATTGTCCTTTGATGTAAAACGTTCATTTATTATGAATGAGCATGGGTTTCTCGCTGACTGCTCAACTGTCACTTATCTTTCTAGTTTCATAATGCAAGTCTCCACACCTATTTCGCAGCGAGGACAGGTTTACGTTATTTACTGTAACCTTAGCAGAGCTTTTGATGCTGTTAGCCATTCGCTGCTTGTGCATAAACTTGCACACTTTATAGTTGAATCTTCAATTGTGAATCTCCTCCATAGCTATCTTCTTGATAGATCATGTTATGTTGCTGTTAATAACCAAACGTCCTATTTGCTTAAGGCTACTAGTGGTCTTTCTCAAAGCTCAATACTGGGCCTACTACTGTTTTTATTTATGTTACTGATGTTTCTTCTGTTATTCGGAATTATTCTTTCCTTTTTTATGCTGATAACAAAGATATTTGAGGAAATTCGTTGAGTTATCAATTGTCACTTGCTGCAATCTGATTTGTGTTGTTTTTATGAATTGTGGAGGAGCAATAACTTCTCCCTAAATATTTGAGAAACCAAGGTAATTTGTTTCATACAGAAACATCTAGTCTGTCATTTTTATATTCTGTAAGTTCTGTGTCGTTACGTAAGATATGTGAGATCAATGATCTGAGTGTTCTTTTGGTAGCACCTTACACTTCTCTGCTCATGCTATGCGTGTTGCTTTGCGGGGTCTTTGCACCCCAGGCTGTGTTTGCAGAATGTCTAGAGAATTCCGTTCTCCTGTGCCTTTCCAAAAATTGTACACCGCGCTATGTCTTCCTCAACTTCGGTACGCATCTGTGATCTGGAATGGCATTCCTAATTCCATCAGCAACCCCAATGAGCGAGTTCAGCAAAAATTCCTGAGCATCTCTAACCATCGTTTCGCTAGAAGTGACTCTGGTTCTCGTTTTAATGTTGCTGAATTGTTATCATTGCCATCACTTTGCTGGCCACAAAATTGTGCTGATCTGTTATATCTTTGCAAGCTTGTGCACGGTATCATATCCTACCCTGCACTGCTCAACTGTCTTAATTTCTGAATTCCACGTAAGCTCACTACAAAGAATAGACCTTTTCCTGTAACCGCCAGCCTCTGTGAATATTCGACCACTGGCAGGACAGCACGCCTTTACAATGCCTAATTTTCGAAGCTTGATGTTTTTAACAGCTCCCAGTCATTGTTCTGCTCCGAGGTTTTTACTGTACTTACTAGCCTCGTACTAAGTTGACATTTTTTTCTGCCTGCGCCTGGTTGTACATGTGCAATTTCATAACGTTTTTTATCCCTGATATTTTATTATGAACGTTTGCCTTTGCATTGTTTTTTTCTGTGCGCTAGTACAAATATCTCATGGTTGTTCCTGTGCACATAAATTAAAAATTTGATGTAACATATTATTATTATTATTATTATTATTATTATTATTATTATTATTATTATTATTATTATTATTATTATTGAAAGCTCTTTGCATCATTCCATTAGTCCATTCAAACAAATACGCTGTCTTTACCTTCCGTTATATCCAATCAGTAGTTGTGCGTGCAATTATCACATGCTTCACCTACTTCGCGGAAGGATTTATACACCATGTATCTTTTTTCGGAAGATTACCTGGTACAGTGGAGCATAGTAAACGCAATCCACTGAGGAAACAGCAACGCACAAAACTCAAATATACTAGCACTTTTCAAAGAAATACTTCCTTCCAAGTATGGGGGAATTCTTCAGTCGTGTGCTTTCACCGGCATCTGAATGAGCGATTGAATTCATGTTTCGGCCATTCATAGCGCACAGTTCACCTTCGTGCTCCCACATGGGCCCTCGTGACAGCGTAGATACGTCACGAAGGATTGCTTGGTTTGCCGGCCAGTGTTGCACTGCTCATCGTGCCATGGACTCGAGAGCCCTTGTTTCCACTACACGATATCGTGAATCCCCACCGGTTCTCTCTTGACGGATCAACGGCAGAACGAATTACATGTTATTGGGATAGTAATTATATAGACACTCTAGGCTGGATTTTGCTGCTGGCGTCGTCGTAGACATCGATCTCATGCACCGTATATGTATACGTATCTATATATATTAAAACGCAAGAAAAATATTCCAGAAAAAAGACTCCAGCGCGTGTAATCCAACGTCAGACCTCCGCGTCGTGAGTGTGAGGCGTCAAGCACTGTGCCATCGAGAGGTACTTTCTTCAACGTTCAAACGTCAAGCTATTTATATCAACCACTTACCATTCACGTGTATTTTGGCCCGCGTGAAGAATAAGGGGAGTGTGGCTCTCGATCACGTGCTCTCATCTTGCAGTGGGGAAAATCGTACGTCTTGGCTAGCCTTTGGGTTTCGTCGGAACGATTCTGTTGTAGTTACCGGGCGCACAAAGGACATTGCAATCGTTGCACGTACAGCTTCTATTTGCAAAAAAGGCGCGCTTTTCACACACAGCGAAGTAACATCTGAGAAGCTTTTTCGCGTTCATTTGTAGCTGTGAGCATAAAGTTTTCTAATATACACTAGAGGGAATGCTGGCGCTAATGTCTATGGGAGCTGCAACGCACGGCGCTTCATCGAGCATATGAATGATGGGTAGTACACACATTTGTATAATCTTCGTACTTCTGGCCTGCTTTTGGCTCCGTGTGTGTTCATATGGTTTGGAGCCGTTTTCTCACGAAACAAAAATAGCAAATATTGAGCGGTTGTGCTTCACCACCTTATTTTTTAGACACACCTTTCCAAATCGGGTCACGAGGTTCAAAAAGGTTGACGGTTTTTTTCAGAACAAAACCGAAACATAGCAATAAACGAAGCCGCAAATACGATTCGCCACCCGGAAGTATGAAGACTATAGGCAAATGTGTGTACCACCCATCATTCCTAAGGCCGGTGAACGATCGCAGTGACATAGTCTCCTCTAGTTAATTTCAGGAAACTCTACGCCTGTGAGTACGTTTCGTGCGCCATTTGTGCGTGAGAGACACGGGGCACATTTTGATGTCATCGCCATTTTGCGCGTGACATTCCAATTTGTTGCTATCACGTTCATTGCTTCCCCTTCGCGGCAAAGCTGTGACTTTTTCTTTTGCGTCTTTCTAGACGCCACTGCTGAAATGAGGTTAGTACGTTTGCATTACCTAGAACATTTCAAAATCAATGGTGCTTGAACAAATATGTTAATAAAAGTGAATGTATCCTAAACTGTCTCACTGCGTTCATATACCTGATTAATTACTTTTTTTCTCCTCCATTCTAACTGATATTTTCTCAACCCTTCACCAGAAGAAGCCACAAAACATCATTGCGGCATGAAAACAATGTGGCCAACAATTGAAGTAAAAAAGTTACCTAGAACAGTTTTAACCGCTTTTTGGCAATCTGCACTCTCCTACATTGGTCCGGCTTTTTATGGTCGTAAGCATTAGTGGTGACGTTTCTCTCTGTACCCGGTGATATATAAAAAAAAGCCAGCTCCCATGCAAAGTGGGAATCGATTATGACGCGTGTTATATTGTGTTGCAGAAGCGGATAATTGTTACAAGCTTAATACCATGTGATTTGTTTGAGTGGGTGTTTTAAGGGCCACCCATAACAAAACGCTGAGAGATACTTATTTGTCATCATCATCAAAAGCATCAACTAAAGAAATAGCTGCGTTTAGCTTAACGTGTTGTCTTACGGATGCGTAGGCGACGCACGAACCCTTCGCTGGTTCGCCGATGGTAGAACTGTGGCGTAGTGGCCACTTAACTCAATTTTCAGGTGGAATTCTAGGATAGTTTAAATGGCCAATGTTATTCGCCCACTTGTTCGTTTCTTTATGGCATGGTTCCAGCATGCACCAAGACCGAAAGCAGGCTAAAAGCTCAGAGACCTATGCGCACAGGTCCCGATATTGCAATCGCGTTGAAAATTTGAAAGCGATGCTCAAGCGTGCTTCGAGTATTTCTAATATTAGAATATAGCGAAACTGCGTGCTCATACCTTAGTTTTCATATGTTGAATGTGAACGTACAACACTACACCATACTGGACAAAAATCCTCAGTATTGATTTATTAGGTATTCACTGAATCTCTGTTGTTCGAAGCGATCAGCGCTGTCTTGAGTACGCCACTTGAATAGAATTGAGCTCTCTGGTGTGGATCAACATCCTTATGAAAATCGACGGGGTTCTGTATTGCGACATGGGCTCGGCAAGCATGTCGATAACACAGTGACGACTGAAAGTTAGCTTGTAACCTCACGTAACTGTACGGACTTCTAAACACAGCAGTGGATTCATTGACGATGAGTTCTGTATTGCCCACTGAAATGCATAACATACATAGCTTTCGTTTCCACGTTCCACTTAAATCGGGCATGTTGCAGAATCATCTTGTTTATCGGTTATTTCAAGGTTAATGGAAAGAATAGCCACCTGTGTGTTACTGTAGCCAGCAGGTGGTGACACTGACCAACCATTAGGTACAGCTATACAATCGCCATCAGTCAGAAATCAATGACAGTCAGCCTATATTAGCTGAAACTAGCCAAGAATAACAACTTTTAGCACGGATAGACAACACCAGGCGCGAGTAAACCATAAATTTATGGCATATCCAGGACTGAACTATGATGGGTGGGTGGAAGCGTTCAGCCAATTCGCCTGCCTGCCTGCCTGCCTGCCTGCCTGCCTGCCTGCCTGCCTGCCTGCCTGCCTGCCTACCTGTCTGTCTGTCTGTCTGTCTGTTTGTCTGTCTGTCTGTCTGTGAATGTGAATATGCTGTGCTGGCAACGCCGGCGGGATAGGCTGTCCTGTACTGCATAAGAAGCTTCGCCCCTAATACAACCCAGTGTTATCCGCGTGCTAGCACAAGAACAAGAAATGGCAAGCTCACACTAACCATAACGTAGTCAACATTACCCCAGGTGGTAACCCCTTATCATTTGACATCAATGCCCAACGCTAGCCCAAATCTTTCAAATACCGTGGGGTTTACACGACTAAGAAGAGTACAAAGAATGGCAAATACGTCACGCCATGTAATTAATGTGCTAGTAGAAGCACGTGGTGTAACACCTAGTCATTTTTATTGATGTCCTAGATTCGACGCCCTTAATGAGAAATAATGACATTCATGGTAGGACAGTCATGCCACCAGTGCAGCTGCGGCCATAAAGTCCAGAAAGGCAGGGCTTGGATCCCTGTCCTGGCGAAAGAATTCCGATGAAAGTAAAATGCGAGAACTCGTGTACAGTAAGCTATGAATGCATGTTAACAACCCCCCGATTGTCGAAATTTTCTTGAGCCCTGCGCAACAACGGGTCTCTATAGCATATGGCTGATATCGCCCCGTAAAACCTATGCAGTTCACCTGAGTAATATATTTGACCCATAACCTGTAATTCACTGCCCAATGTTTGTCATGCATGCACAATCTGGTAAATACATTATTTCTGAAACCTTAACGATGGCTTCGCAGTGAAGACATCATCCAATATGTGCCATTAAGATTATGTATTGTAGACAATCATATGATGCATGTGTATACCGTAACGAATCATTCAAGTGTGACGCTCATGCACTCCATGCGATGCACACTCTGGTTATAAGCAATGAATTAAACTCCATGGGACCGCGATGGCAACTCGTCATGCATTTCGCAATGTTGATGGAATGCGTGTTATACTATTGCTTTCATTATCTTTTGCATTTGTTGACACTACAATGATATCACGATTCACCCATATCAGTACGTATCATGCGAATCAGGCAGGCAGGCAGGCAGGTAGATAGATAGATAGATAGATAGATAGATAGATAGATAGATGGACAAATAGATAGATACATGGTAATATAAAGCGTTGATGCGGCCTTGTTGGTACATACTGAATTTCATATGTTTGCGTTCGTCTAGGAATGCTTCCCCCTTCATTTGGCAGGAGGCTATACGTATGTCCTCTTGCTTCCGTTTAGTGTTCACATAGGCCTGTAGTCCTCCCAAAGCACAAAACGGCTTTGACTGCCTTTTGAGCCGACAAAAGACGAGGATGGTGCATACGCTTCACCCCTTTGACTGACAACCATTTTTTGTCTTTTTTCTCTTCTCTTTCCTCTCTATCTCATCTTTATACTTCCCCTTCCCATTCCCCCAGCGCAGGGTAGCATACCGCGCATGTGCTTGGTTAACCTCCCTGCCTTTTTTCCTGTTGTTCTTGTCCTCCTCCTCTGTCTAGTCTGATGCAACTGTGAAAACAAAACAAGGTGAACTCGCCTGATTGCAATAAACAAACCGCTATTCACAATAGGCAGGTGAACTAGAGTTAACTGCACACCACGAGGGCACGAACAAGTAAAAACAAAAATCAGTGACGTGCGTAAAGACAGGTGCCACAGCCTTTCTTTACAATCACAAAAAGCAAACAAACCACTCCACGTATTATAAAACAAAAATTGGCCCCATATGTGCATATTTCACTGCAAATGACGTGACAGACGATAGTCTTGCGGGTGGAGAGCGTGAACAAACATTTATTTTTGTTTTGCGCAAGAAACTTTGTGAACTGTACTCTGGAAGCGCTGCATTAGAAGGTCTCCATCCGTGTAGCGAAGGCGAACGAGCGCATCGAGGCACGTTAGACACGAGCGCCATCTGGCACTTATCTTCGAAAACAAAGGAAGGCGTGAGCGCCTCGGAGAAAGATGCGCACCTGTCTCGGAAGAGATAATGAGTAGAACGCAAAGCGACGGGCAGGTGCCGCCCCCTTGTCGTCTTAGAAAAGTGTTGGAAACACTTGCCTTTTTTAGCATTGCGTGTCACTGCCAGCGCAGTGCGATAAAATGTTTTTTAATGGCAATCCCAGAAGTATGAAGGCTGAAACTTGAGCGATATTGGTGGGCGCTGCAAATGGGGTTGGTCATTTGAGCTACCGTTTGGTGCCTTTATAGAAAATTGTTTCCGCGAACAAAAAGACAAATGTACAGACCGACAGATAAAATTTTTGGCGTTGGAGGTCCCAAGAAAGACTATAATCTCTAAAGAACATAATAGTAGAAAGAGCCGAGCATAGGAGGCAACGTGGAATCCCGACGGTGTAGAGAGAGCAAACGCCAGAATGTTTACCGAAGGTGGGGTTAAGAAACTATTGAAAGACAGGTCTGGGTACATATTTGCATCTGCAGAGGGAGGTGCGCCGTTAGATACGTATACCGCGAGGTCCACGTTCATATATTTGTGCAGGTGTTCTTTGCAGATACACGCGCAGATTGGGGGTGTACCAATAAAAGACCGTATACTCAAGAGAGGAACACAGTTTCCCGATTTTCTCGTGCACGCAACGTTGACCTGTACGGCGCACGCTATAAGCACTGTCTAGTCCCCGCCCGAGGCTGGCATTTATGGCACCACAGCGTGCGACCAAAAAAGCGAGGCGTCATATTTTGTTGTGTCGCAGTTGTGCAAACTTTCGTAACCTGTCAGGACACGGCACACACGAGGAACTAAATATGTATACAGGCTTCTCGATGAGATGCTGTAGAGTAGACGCATGCGCGACACGGACTCATAGCTTGAGTGCAATGAGCGTAACACACTTCAAAGAACAAGAACAATGGTGTTTCCAAATTGCAAGTGGAGCAGTGGCGAAATCAATATAGCGTATGCTACCTATGGTGTCTGCTAATAATCACGATGGCACAACCAACTTTATCTTGATGTGAGCAGCCTTCTCGTTAGTTTATATTGCCGTATTACCTCTTCTTTTGTACACACTGCGTTATTCATAGATGCCGAACACAACAACAGTGTTAATCGCTAGGGTGCTCATAATCCCTCTTTTAACCCGTTTGCCTTTGTAGGTTAATTTGAGCTGCCTTGTATAACTTCACAAAAAGAGCAAATGCAAAATTGATGTTCCTTTACAGAAGAGTTGGAAGGTTGGTCTACTTTGTGCCAATTAGGCTACTTTTGTAGGATTGTGGCGGCAGAAAAATTGTCTTGGGTACTCGACTATATCCCCTACGCCTGAATCCAAGCAAAAGTGTAAATATCTGGGGAGGTCGCAGCCACTCGTGTTCAAGTATGTGGAGCCAAAACATGGTAGTCAAATACGGCTTACAGCTCCAAACTTTAAATTTAACTGCGGCCATGTGAATCGAAGGCGTGACCTTCGTGTAAACTTCGGAACGACGAAACTTAAGCGAAATTCTTAATGTCTGTAAATTCTGAATATTCTTAAGCAAAAACTTAAGCAAAGATCAGGACTATTGAACTGCCACATAGAGTTTTTATTTGGCAAGCCGTGGTTCTAGATTACTGTTCTGCGTTCACATGCTTACGCATCTGGGGACAACATCATGTCTAATTATTGCTACTACCTCAAAGGCAGCTTCGGATGAGTGCCGGCATACGGGTTGGAATCTTTTCGCTAATGAGAATTCTGTGTTATGGTCATGGTGAGTTGCAATTGACGTGGACATGAAAGTTTGGGGAAAAGTTGCTCAATTATAATTTTTATCTGGATGGAGAACCAGGATCGAAGCACTTGAGCTGCGCCTACCAGGTTTCGTGGGCCCTAGTAATCATTGGATATTGACCAGTCCGGCACACTCGTTGTTTAGGCCCTTGTAGCCGGCGTTATAGAATCGGGGTGCTTTTCCTTCCCTTTTTTTGTTGGAGTAAGGGCATGGAGTGGGTAAAGGTAAACATTGCTGCCTTGATGCCGCCGCGACCAGATAACATCGTTGGCTCAGAAACTAATTATTGTAGCGGCGCTGACTGAAATGCACAGACGAGTAACAGGAGGAGAGTGCCGGTGGTGGGTAAACTTTCAGCTCAGTTGAAAGTTCGTGCCGCCCCTGTGCTCTCCTCTTGTTAGTGGCTTCTGCATTTAGCTCAGCTCAACTACATTACAATGTCCTACCAACTAGAGCAAATTGAAACTTTCCTAATCTACATAGCTTTAGTTTGCCTTTCTGGCAACTACAGCAAAGACTTTCTTGAGCATTCCCTTTCACAGTACCCTTGTAGCTTGAATGCTGGTCATTACTAAACTAGCCAGTATTAAGCATGGAACGAAAATACATCTGGAGCTGCAAAATGAGTCACTGTTCCTTCATAAGATATGAGTGCCGCTTGTTATTTGCACAAACTTACAGTTATGTGCTAGACTGCAACTGTGGATCAGCTTAGGCCGGAGCTGAACGTAGCTCCCACGTTGTAAGGTTTATATGTCTGGGTGAGCCCCTCTCTGCCTAGATAACACGGTGAGTCCTGTTATTGCAGCAACATGTGTTGCTAATTCTGCTCGAATAGTTGACAAGTCTGTCGTAAGACGACGTGTTTCCGAAATTCTGAAGAATATTTTCGCTTTAGGTGCTATTTCTATGTGTAAATGAAGAAAGCTTTCGAAACAATCAGTAAGTTCAGTACCCGGAGATACTAATAGATGATAAGATATCCTTAGCACGCACTTAATGCGCATTAGTGAAGAGCACCCCTTCACACAATCGAGCATGTGTTTAGTGTCGACAGTATTTTTGTGGCCACAGATGGTCTCAGCCGTGATGTATTTGTACCGAAGACAACGCGTAAATATATACATTTCAAAAGAAAGGAACGTTTTCTGTAGGATGGCTTTCACCCAATACTAGCTGCTCAAAGTTACTTGTGGGAAATCGAAGATTTTGTTGTCTGAAATGGTTACATAATGTTGAAGCGATGCTCGAATCACAGGGTCGAATAAGTTGTACCAGACACATTTTATGATTTTGATACATTATGTGGTTAAACACGGCTGAAAACCACGATGCGATTATGAAATATGCCGTTCTGTAGCGCTTCGGGAGTTTAGGACAATCTCATGTTCCTTGACATATACTAACATCGCCAAGTGCATGGGCGTACAACACTTCACCTTCATCAAATGTACCTAGTATCGAACCTGTGGCCTTCAAGTAAGTAGCCGAGAACAACAAACACAATACCTCTGCGGCTGCCATCTGCGTCTGTATTAAATATACAGTCAGCACCTATGCAGAAAGTTGATTGTGGAATTTTGAAATAATAATAGGTATTTGCACTTGCAGCAGGGAAGTGTCGTTGCAGTGAAGGAGAGGCGGAGAGCCAGCGACGTCCCATAAGTGAATGTGGAGTCTGCAGAGCTTCGGCATACGTCAGAGCTGGAGCTTCCTCACGCACTGTCGCTAATGGCTGTGTCACGTTCCTGATCTCATGTCCTCAAGAACAGTCGCAGTCAGCTGTGGAGTAGGGTGGCGAACTTTCTCAAGCTTCTCACGGATAATGTTCCCCACAAGCTCTAGTAGTGCTGCTACGTCGTGTCCGTTGGTGAACACTGACACGGCTACCACAGCACTTTGGTAGTTGTATTGAAGGAAGAGCTGCTGAAGCGCCCGTTTCATTTTCGTCACTTTGCCGTTCATCAACTCAGCGACCATAGATAGGAGCCTGCCGAGGAGACAGCACAATGTTGCTCCTTTACCCCACACATTATATGACAGGCTTTATTCCTTTCAGCCATTTCTGGGTCAGCGCATCTGAACAAGCGTGGCATGTCCTCAACAGACATAGCCACGCTTGCGTTGCGCTTCTGAATTCGGTTCTGCAGGGCCCGCTTCACTTTCTGTTTTTCTTTTTTCAGGATTTCTGAATGCTTCGCGCAGCTTTGTTTCGAATGCTGAACATGCGTTAAGAAGGCTCTCATGGTTCCCATTCTTCGTACGAGCGTGGTCATCGAGGGCAAAGAAGCCATAGCGCAGTTTCTTTTCGTCTAACTGGTTGGCTGCTTAGACTCGGTCGAAGTGGTCTAGCCAATCATCCACGTCCTCGAACACATAGCCATAAAATTCTTCGGGATACGTTGCTGCATAGACCACACTTGGGATGACAGCCACGTAGTCTCTGTAAGTCTCTTGCGTGTGGCTTGCCGTTGTAGTGAGCATTCTCGCTGAGCTCAATGGGCCGAACTAGGGATGTAGTTTTACGAAACGACGTGTGCCTAAGCGAGCTCTGCCACGGTGGTCTAGTGGCTATGGTACTCGGCTGCTGACGCACACGTCGTGAGGTTGAATCAACGCTGAGGCGGCTGCATTTCCTATGGAGGTGGAAATGTTGTACGCCCGTGCGCTCAAATTTGGGCGCGTGTTAAAGAACCCCAGGTGGTCGAAATTTCCGGAGCCCTCCACTACGGCGTCTCTCAAAATCATATGGTGGTTTTGGGACGTTAAACCCTGCATATCAATCAATATGTGCCTAAGTGACCGGTTATAAAGATAGCTAATGAGCTATCCTCGTAACTGTCAGAACATTTCAATCTCCTTATTTTTGTGCTGTTATATGTAGCTGCTTTATTAGGTTATTTCAATATAAATTGAAACTCCGAAATATGACTACTGCCACCACCGAATCTTTTGTACTTCTGACTTCACACGTACGCGATTTGTTGCAGGAAATTCGCTGTTTTACGTTTATATATCCTCCAGAATAATAATTAGAACGCACGACTAGGATGAGTACCCCTAAAGGTAGTTGAGGTGAAGCAGCTTCCCAGAGAAAACGTTTATGCCAGGTTCTCGTCCTACGACAGAGTTGAAACGAGGAAAAGGGATGTCATTCCACAACCGGTACAACGGGTGAATCGACAACCCGTACAACGTGAATTTTTCTCTATCTAACGTGACACACCCGTTCCGTACGAACTACGAATCAAACTTTGAAAAATTGGCCCTGTATCTGCACGTTTATTTGCAAATGTCGCCGAAAGCCGATAGTCTTGCGTGTGGAGAGAGTGAACAAAACGTTCATTTGATGTTCTGTGCAAGAAAATCGGTTAATGGTATTCTGGATGCGCTGCGTTAGAGTGCCTCGCGCGTGCAGCGGAGGCGATTGAGCACATCAGGTCATGTCACACGTGAGACATGAGCGCCATCTGGCAGTTTTTTTCGGAAAACGAAGGGCGCGGCTATGAGACGGGCGCGCGTGCCAGTGTACGAGGTGATAAGGTGTAGAACGCAAGGCGACGGGTAGGTGCCACCACCATGTCATCTTAGCAAAGCATTCGAAACACTCGCCTTTTCGTGCAAGCGTTGCATGGTCAGCGCAGCGTGATGAACGCTACGGTCCTTAGAATTACTTATGTATGCCTTTTCTAGTCAGAAACACACATACAGAGTATTGACGTGTTGTTATGGTGCCTGAGATATGCGCAATAATTGCTTTTTAGTTGAAAATTGCACAAGTACGAACGCTGAATCTTGGGCAACCTTGGTGGGCGCTGTGGATGGGGTTGGCCGTTCGGCGTATCGGCTGAAGCTGTTTAGAGTACCTTGTTCGCGTTATAGAGGAACAAACAGACAAATGTACAGGCAGACCAAAATTTTGGCGTTGAAGGTCCCCAACAACAACTATCGTCTTTAAAAAGGGGTGCGCGTTCGAGAAGTGATTCACGAAAGCCCTCGGCCACCTGGTGATACGGACTGTGAACGCTTGAAAACATATAGGCCCTCTAACACAGAAACAATCTGTTCTGCACTGCGTGTTCGTCTAATTGCGCACTCATCTGCCTGCCACTGAACTGCAGTAGCGTCACATGCAGCAAACATCGCATACTCCCCAAACCACCAAGGTGCAACGTCCCGGCGTCCAACATGAAAATGTTTGTGACTATATGGCAGCTGCTGGCGGCAACGTGCGAGTTTTTTCATAATCTATCGTGCAGTATTGCGCGAAATAGTAGGCGTAATAAGAATGTTGGCTTAATTGTTAAGAGAAGAAAGTGCACAAAGGAGTTACAAAATCGGCGTGTGCTAAAGCAGCCAATGCAAAAGACTACAACACAAAATTTGCTGCCTATGCGGCGTCAAACGAAAACTTAAGTTGATTAATCGTGACTTTTTTCTGAACTTTCTTTCCTTTGTAATGCGTCGGAATTTTCGCGTGTTTGACTTGTATGAGTTTGTACAAAACGGAAGCTATAAGACCGAACTGACATTATAAATTGCAAATTAGGAAACTCCTTTCGTGGAGATCAGAAGAAGAAGCTTTATTTGCCGGAAACAGACAATGTACACCCCATGAAGACTGCTTTTTGTTCTCAGCCGAGTGCCACCGGCAATACTGACGAAGGCTGGCATACAAAAACAGAATCTCGCGCTATCTGCGACCGATGGGGGGCTGGGCCCCGATTCCCGGGCAAACATTTTCCACATCATCGTCTGGAAGATTCAGAGTCTTCGCTCTGGGAAGTTGCTTCTGAGCAAGAAAGGTGATCAGATCGATATACCGCAGCTCATTCAAAGCATCGGAACCCATTTTTGTAGACCACACCACTAGTATTTTTACGTCAGGTGTCAAAAGTTGCCGGCCATACGATCTCTTTTGATATACAAGTATAGGCAACGGTTGGGCAACAGCTTTGATGTGATTATGAAATGACCTGGCCTTTGACTTAAGCGATGTGTCTGTTTATAGATTGTACCAATGAGAGCTAGCCAACTGTTTCCTCCTTATTTTGTAGTCATTGTTTTTTTATAAGCGACATGATCAGCACACAAAAGCTGTATGTGCGTTGGAAGAAAAAGATGACGACTACATCATAACGGTCTCATAAGTATCTTAAACGTGTTGGCTCAATCCGCCACTTATAACTCCAACCTAACGGCTATGCGAAACGCTTGCTCTACCTAACGCCAGATTGTGTCACCAGGTGGTGAGAGTCGAATCCGGCAAACCCATGACCAACGGTGTGTTCCAAGACTATCACGTTCGCCGCACATGGAATGTTTCTATGCACTTCGACCCATTTGCTGTGTTTTACAAACGTCGAAGCCCAGTGGAAGCATCTTTTATGGTCTTGGCTTTCCTGTCTTTATGAACAACTTACGTCAATTCAGGCTAACTGTGTCAAAGCCGGAAAGCGGTAATTAAGCTCGAATATGGTTTGTTACCCAACGCATTTCTGACGTAATCGCCAGAAACTTTAGATAAGACCACTTGTGGCCTATTTATTTATTTGTTCATTCATTTGCAGTAATCATATATATATATATATATATATATATATAAATATATATATATATATGTATATATATATATGTATATATATATATATATGTATATATATATACATGTATATATATATATGTATATATATGTATATATATATATATATATATATATATATATATATATATATATATATATATATATATATATATATATTATACAGTGGAGCTCGACGCTACTGCCCTATAAAGATTGCACCAAGAAGGGGTAATTTAGGTAAACATTTTTTTAGTTCACAACTTGTCCTTCAAACAAGTAATTCTCCAATACACATATAAGTAATTGTAGATGAATACATGCATCATTTTTGAACGTTGCGCCTATATTGTAGAAAGACACGAGAATGAAGATACAAGAACATTTTTTATAGTTTCGCCTATATTGGTAGAGGAGTAGACAATAAAAATACAAAAATAGCGGAAAGAAATTTCAAACATAACAAAGTAATGTTGCTTCATTAAAGAATTGCCCTGATAAACATTTTATATGTATAAAATGGTGGTATAGGATCAATACGTACACATTTATTACTATTTAAGGGTGCACCGCAGAAACACAACGCAATGATGAAGAAAACATGAAGACAAAAATACTCAGTACGCAGCCGGCGCACTCACACAATAGCGAGATGTCACTAGATGGTTATTCAGAACGAGTTTCATGGTTGGATGTTGTTATGTAAAACGACCTTGATTAGAGCAGGAACACTTATGCAACCAAATATTATTGGCGACCATTTCACTCTTCGCGGCTTAGGTTAAAAAAAAACGAGTCTCATTGTGTGACACCGCCGGTTGCAATAAAGATGCCAGAACAGTTTGATTCACAAGTTAAGGAATGAGAGGTACCGAAATAATCAAAGCTCATGAACGCGCTGTGTTCTAGGAATTATTTTTATTAAGCATGATTATTTATCACTGTTAAGAAGGAATAAAGATCTTGCCCAGCCTCGATTTTGCTTACGGTTGCTGTGTGACGAAAATTGACAAAACCCCAGCATAGCTATTTTGAATGTTTCCAAATCTGACGAGAGGCGTGTTGTGTACCCAGTACATATTGACGGCGCATATTGCGCACTGCTGATGGGCATATTGACATATAGCTCCCTAATCCATGGGCCATGCCTCTGCGATGTATGCAGTAGTGTAGCAGTCGTCATCGTAGTAGTAGGTAGCCACCTCCACGGCCGGACCAGAGGAGCAGCACGCACGCACCCTTTTGAATTGAGGAGGAAACTCAAACACGTTAATTTTAAATGAAAAGACAATTGTTTCTGATGAAATAACTTATGGAGACGAGTACCGGTCACTTAATCTCCAACAAAAATTTGCCTTGAATTTGATGCTTACTAAAAAAGTTTGTAACAGAAGGACGCACTTTGAGCTTTATCTGACCAGGAAAGGTTGCCATGGTAAATTCGCTGGGCGTGACCTCCTTGGTTTTTGGCAATGGTACGCAACAGGCCCAGAAGACGGCTCTATGCTCTCTCCTAGTAGATTATCTAGTACTCTAAATCGTTAACCACTTTTTCTAAATAGCTTCACTCAGAGACGGCTTTCAGCTCTCCCGTAGTAGAGTACCTAGCACTGAAATCGTTAACCACTTCTTCTAAACACACAGGTTTACCCATTGTTGGGCCGCAGTGCCAGTTACTAGCGGCGGTGTAACGTGGGAACTAGACACGAAGCGCAGGCCAAAAGAGAGTGCGCGCGGGCCGCTCCTCTAGTCCGGCCGGGCCACGTCTCGTTCAGTCCTTGGAATGTCCCCTGGATGGCGATACTTCTATATGATCAATATATGAACAATTGACGAACGGATGAACAGACGCACGGACGGACGGACAAACAGACAGACAAATTCACGAACGGATGCACGGATGAGTGTATGGGCGGATGCATGGGTGAACGCAGTCACATACACATGAATGGACGCACGGGCAGACGCACAGACGGACGGACGTGCGGATGAATGCACGGATGGATGAAGAGGCGGGTTGGTGGACGGATGGATGGACAGACGAATGGAGGCACGAACGGACACATGGATAGATGAATAGACGCTGGCTGTCCGAGTTACGCTGCAGCAGTGTGTTCGGTCACGTTGTCGAGCACCTTGACAGTGAGACAACCCGTCCCTTCTGAAACAATCCGAAGCCTTCGAATAGCGATGGTCGGGTCTGCAGATGAATACGTTGTCTTCTTGACGCCAACGGGGAAGACAGGCATGGCGGCGCGGGCCGTGGTGCGAATGTTCAAGAGCAACACTGATTCGGTGACCATGGACATCCGCGGCGTGTCCCCGCGTTACAACATGTATGGCATTTTTACGATCTTCCCTAGCATACTTGAAATCAGGTAAGTCAAAGGAACCACCTCAATAATGTTAGTCCCCTGTTGCATAATCCGCACGTGCGGTTTTCCGGAATGGGTTCTGAGATACGCCTCATGTAGTTTTTTGCAAGTGGAATGACTGCAACCCTAGTTTGCAGTTTGATTTCGTGACGTGTACGGTGAGGGTACCATTTTGGGAGCACTCTAGCACAAAGAGTTGCATGGTCGAGGTAGATCCGGCGGTGGTCAGGCACAAAACTGTGTGTTCCAGGCTATATATAGGGTGAACACCACTCAGATCTTCAGAGGACTTCGCATTTGTCGATGTGTACAATCGGTGCGTTTATGGACACGGCAGGAACCCGTGCCCATCTCAGGGGAAGTAGTAATTGCTGGATGCATGAGGTTTGTTACGGGGAATGATACTCGTGGAGGCTGTAATGTGTGTGTGTGTGGGGGGGGGGAAGAGAATATACTTTTATTCATGAATTTATTGACATCCTTCGCTGGGTGGGATCCTCAGTTCAGGACTTTATTGCATTGTGCAACCCAGCGAGCCCATCGCAGCAGCTGAAGCTGTTCCTACCGATGTTAGCTGAGCAGTGCAGACTCTCAAGAGGCAGTGGTGAGTTTAGGATTCAGAAGAAAACCCTGTGGTACAGATTATTCTCACTTGGAGGGCTACATTTTTGGAACAGACCTACAGAACGGGCTGTAGGAGGGACAGGGAGTCGGATTGAGCAATTCAGCGTGTAGAGGCAACGAAATGAATTAGTCTGCAGTTGCCGCCAAGCGGCAGTTTTCGCTCAGTTAAAACGGTGAATTCTCTTGTGCCGCATCTCATCATGTGTGGTTGGAGCCGGTCGGTTATTTGAATCACAGCCAGATGCTTGACCAGTTGGCGAGGTTTAGGCGCAAACTAAATATTGTGGTGCGTAGCGGGGAACACAGCACCAAGGGGCGAAAATCTAGGTGTATCTGTGTTTGCAAGAAAGCCAATGTCACGCAAGATTAGCAATGAACTGCATGTGTGAGCACATGTTTGAGACAGGGAACACTTAGAACAGAGCCGTATGAACCATATAGGCGTGGGGAATAAGAGAAAAGGTGCATGTAAGCGTCTCGAACTACCACCTCCTACTTGGACGCGGGGGTGATTGGGACCGATTCAAACGACCTCCGTTCGATAAACGCCCGGTAACTGTGATATCGCATATGTCCCGGTCATTGGTATCTATTGACAATCCAGGGATGTACATTTTATTCTGGTGGCGTTATACGCCCCTCCACACAGGCCGATTGACTCGACGTTTTTAGTAGCCGAGGAGATTATCCAAGGTTACGCTCTCCAAACGTATTTGTCGTCGAGGAGGACATCGTAAGACATCCGAGCGTGAAACTTACCTGTAGGAGAGCGGAGATGGGCGAAAGTCATGAATGTAGCCCCCATAAAACCGTTGGCCATTGCAAGTGAGCATGAGTCGAGGCTGACCGAGAATACTAAAGATACCAGCTGGATTGACATGACTTCGACGCCTCCTGTCCTGGTAGCCGGATGCAACCAGGAGGTCGTAGAGAGGATATCACGTTCTCCGAGCTGAAAAACATCGCTGTGAATGGGGAGGGGGTAGCCTGCTAGAACTTCTGAACCAGCTAATGAGTTACGCCCAGGCAGAACTTCTCCAGACTTTGGGTCAGGAACTGTCGTTTGAGAGTGTCGCGCCATCGGAGCATTCGTTATATAAAACGCTAGAGAATGTATTAGGCGGCTTAATGAGGTGTTAACAAACTCTTTAAGAGGCAGCTTGACCGAGTAAATTTGAGGGCTACTAAATGGTCCTGTTGCGCTCTGGCACTAGCTTAAAAGACGAAGCGGTCAACGGTATGCGGTGGTAGTTCATATGTACTAGATATTATAAATTGTAGATATTTCCGCGACGAGAATACACCTACGCACTAGCAGGTTTTCGTAGATGAGTCAGGGAGGCAAGGAATACTTACGAGAGACAATATGACACAGCGCTGCTCACGAAACACTGTATTGTTGGCATCAAATCAGTAGGCTTGATGAAGTTCCCTTCCACCAAGAAACTCGCACCCGTTAGAACGTACGGATTGAGAACTTTCTCAACACCTTTGGTTCGATTTGATCTCGCTTTGTCTGCGAACATTTGTGCGAATAATATCTCATGAACTGGGCTTCGAAGTGAAAACCCAGCAATTGTGCAGCAGCTGCGCTCCTTATCAAATGATCTTCATAACAATTTTGTTCAATATGCGGTCAGCGGGTCTTGTGTATGGATGTACACACCAAACTAAAAAAAATGTTTTCCGAGTGTCAAGATCTCTAATGACTTCAATAGTACCCAGTCTGTACGTTGAACAAAATTTCTTTGCATGTGATAATACAACGTTTTCCAACAGCTCTTTCTGCGTTTCATCAAGACCTGAAATTTAGCTCGTGTCAGAAAACAGCGTCACGTGTTGCAATGCGCATGTGGACGAACCCCTTTTCTAGAACAAAAGATAATTGGTGAATTCGAGAATCGAGAGAGTTCAGTATGACTTGAGAGACAGGGGCTGCATATTGATAACATGGAATTCTTTCAGGCAAATATTTCTCTGGCCCTACCAGAGACAGACTAGACAGTACAAATATTTCTCACTCAATTCGCCACTTTTCTCTAGGCATTACATCCGTGTTGAAAAACCAATTAGCCTTACAGGTAGGCGAACCAATGAGGAATGCGAAGCGACTATGTCTCACTGATTGCAGAGGAGCCTTCGCACAATCCATTTGGATAGCGAATTTTGACTGTTATTTTTTTTCATTTTTAGCAGTACTGTAGTGTCACATTTTTTTTCTATTCAACTGCGCTGAAGAACGATTTCATCGATCTGAGTACAGCACCACTCCAAGCTTCATTGCACCCTGACTTTGAAACCGCCTTTTCGCTTCAATTTTTTCAATATCTTTAAGACAGTACGCTTTTTCACCGACATAAGATAGCCATAAAGCAATCTCAGCGTAACGAAACTACTGTAGATGTGTAATGAAACCGGTACGAACTATTTCTGTCTGCCGAAAACCTAAGACCCTTTCAGTGGATACATAACCCAATATTGGTGCCCTTGTTCAGACTTCGGCTGTACCTATTGAACAAAAAAAGGAGCCTGATCTGATCTGCTCTTTTCCATCGGCGTTGCTGGCAAAAGAATCCGGAAGAATTCTGGGTCTACGCGGCTCCGAAATTTCTTCAATCAACTTCGATGTTTAGACCAGTTAGATTTCCTTCCAGAAAGTGGAGTCACCACTGCTTTCACGCAGAGTGGCACTCCCTATATTTGAGAAAAATCTATGAGTATCAGTTTTCGTTAAGAAAGAAAAATGACGTAAATTTTCACTTTATGGTAAATTGTGTGTTGCTTAAAGTTGAAAACGCGTCTTTCTATTCCTCTGCTCTATTTTGCTCACTGCTTTTTCTTTATCGTAATGTTTAAAATTTCCGCTAAAACGTTTTATCTTTATTCATCGATATACGTAGTAGTTGAACAAAACAGTTACCTGCTGCAAGAATGAATATTATGGACCCGAAGCAACGTTACGCTAACCCAATGATCACGTCACTTATCCTGTCTTAGTGTGTCATGTGAGTGCAGAACGAAGTTAACGAGCCTCGATACATTTGGAAATTAACTTATTACCTCATTAAAGTACGAATTTCCTTGAGGTATACTGCATCAGAGAATCTTTTTTAGCCTAAAGTGCAATTGTGCTAACGCAGAAAGCAACAAATAATTTTAATGCGAGGCTACTTAGGGAACCACAATGATAAAGTAGATCGACAACACGCTTTGTAATAGCAGACACATGTTTCATTGATTGGTAGATTATGGCGTAGTGTACGACACACCCGGGGCCACAGGAAGCCGCCTGAAAGTATAGCATCTCGTCGAAGTGTGCTTGTTTTGCAAGTAAAAAGTGACAAACAGCGCAATTCTGATTCTAGACTGCATTTGACAGTCTTATTTAACTTATTGATTCCTTCTAGTCCCCACGTAAAAAGGCATACTAGACACGTTCATGGTTACATTATGTTTGTTTAATTTATGATCTATTTGATAGTAATACGCATCAAGTTTTCGCTCCGCAGCCCAACGCCGCTCCACATCTTCTGGTTTCGCGTAATCAACTGCTGAGAATGAAATCGATCAAAACCAGTTTGTACCAGTGTTATGTAGCAAAGGCAGTGAAAATCTAGTTATAATGACTTAAAATCGGAAGTAACAGCGATTGTGGTGGAACTCGACGATACTACTTACAATGGTGTAGAGCTGCGACAGTGAAAAGAAATTGAAATACTAACACTGACGACGAAAGCAAACCAAGGTGTGCATAAAACCAGGAAACAGTGCTTTTTAAAAGCCACTCAAGTATCATTAGACACGAGATTAATGAGAACGAACAGACAACAAAGCCAAGCATTGTATGGGGGTTGTGATTGGTAGTGGTTATGATGCTAATATGGAAAACAAAAAAAAATTGATATAAAGACGACTTGCCACTAGCAGCCAGTGAACCTGCACCCTTGGAATAACGTGTACGATACTTTACCAATCAGGTACATTGACGGACATCACGCCTGCCTTTATGAGGTACAAATATGAAAGTTTAAACATAAAAGTGTTGGGACGCGGTACCTATTGGTAATACAGAGAATGTTATTGACAGTGATTGTGAAGTACATGGGAATAAAAAACGTTTGTAATAAAGATAACACCAACAGGCCGAAAAAAGGGATCCACCCTCGCCGTCTATCATGCCTACAAGCGGCGCTGACTAACACTGTCACGTTTCAAGGCTCGCCCGTAAGGTGGACGGGGGATGACCGCTGCTGTAGCTATGGTAGAGCACTGGAAGCGTTATTCAAGGTCCCTGTTTCTGTCTCTGCTAGCAGCAAGTGATGTTTGGCTCAGTTTTCTTTGTTAATATTTTCATCATAACTACTGACAATACAATTCACTTACTTTCCTTGACGTTCTTTTCTATCAGTTCTCAAACATTGCATTTAACGAAAAAAGTGAACTCTTAAGTTGCACTTCTTTCCTTCATTCAGGTATTGTTGATCCGTGACATATCTACCATATAATTCTAAGCTCGAAAAATTCGACGCGTCCAGAAAACATGGACAACAGACTGAGACGCACGAAAGCAGGACACTGTGAGGGAAAAGGAAAGTCTTTCGCACATTTTTTCAAATACTAACTTAAAACACGTTTTAACGGCTCCGACATGGGAGCCATTTCATTTCACAACATTGATATACAACTACAATATTCGGGAGCTTGCACCCGTGTCGAGACGCTTTAAAACGTCATATCTCTCAGTCAAGAAGATAGCAGCCGGGGAAAACAAATAGTTGTAATGGGCGAATCCCTTTATTGTCTAACCTTGTTATAGTCACGGGTAACCAAGGGAAGAGACGAGAAAGGAAAGAAGGCAAAAAAATGGATGACCATTTCTCGTCTAATTTCTTAGATGGCGTTACTCTGACACTACTCTCCGATTGGCTGCAGCGTGCGCTTTGCCTGAGTGCGCAAATGACTGCCTCTCTCAGTTTCCTGGATAGTCACCGTACGTGGCGGATCATTGGCGGGGCATGAACGGAGCAGAGCGGCGCGTGCGTTGAAGACGCTTGCGCTGGGCTTTTTTGGCTTGCGTCTCGTCCATGTTACCCACGCACCGTCTGCATTCTCAAACGCGATCGGACGCATGGACGCATGCACGAATGGATGGACACATGGACGGATGGACAGACGAACACTTCGCCCCACTCATCATCATCACTCCGTGGATATGCTGTAGATTTTTTATAGTAGTGAGGCTCTTTAATGCATCAGTAATTCGTGCTCCATCATGCAAAACACAGCAGGTGAGCGCACACCACAAGTATTGGGCTACTCCCACCCCCAAGTACAGATGCTGGGAGTGTTATACGAGAACTCTTCTCGGCGAAGTAGAGCATAATAGAAACAGGAGAAGAAAATGAAGTGAGAAAAGGCCGCAGACAAAGATATAGGAAGCGATAGAAACAACTCTAAAGGAACAGAAAGAGATATAAAAAGAGTACAAGCATAAAAATTGCTACAGAGAAAGACCTCGAAAGAGAACAGAAAAAATAGAAATAGACTCAAAAATGAGAAAAAAAGAGAATGAGAAAGACAGGGAGAGAGAATGGTATCGAAAGAAAGCAAGCGAAGTACGAATAGAAAGATCAAGGAAGAGAAAAAAAAGTTCTAAAGAGAAAACACAAAGAAAGAGGTATAAATAAGTATACGAAAAAAGTAGAAAAAGGAAGATACGAAAGAAATAACGGGGAAGGCCACCCGGATCTGCTCTTCCTTCAGGCTTGCCATCACTAGCGCAGAGCTGTCACAACTTATATTTTTTTCTACTGCACACATACATCAGGGTAATTCAGTACTGCGTTCTAACACTTCAATAAATGCAGTTTGATTTGAAACGAGCATGTCTACGCTAAAGTCTAATAATTCATTTTCCCTATAGAACGAGGTTTAGTCTTTTCTTAACTAAATAGGCTCGAATCAAAACCTACGGACTCAACTTCTCCGAATACTATTGAGTAAGAACGATAGACAAGCGTCTCCATCTGTTGCCCGCATAACTGCACAACACGCGTATACTGAATGTTTTGTGAAGTAACAATTATAGTCCGCACGCGGAATATGTTTTACGTGTATCAACGGTGTTTCTCCCCGTAAGGATTGACGATAGTCAACACTATTTTTAGCAAAACGGCAACGCAGTACTACACACATGAGATAATCCTTTGGAGGAACGAGGATCGTTTAGTCAAAATCGTGTGGAACAAAAAAGTCTAAAGATACCGATTTTTCACAAGTCACCAGCAACAAGCGGATGAATAGTGCAAAGATTATAGAACGAAAAAAGTTATTTAAAGCGTCACAGCCCTTACAAAGACATTTATGATCTGCGCAGCACCATACGGAGCTGTGCCTGGTTTCACGACGTGCAATGCATGAGTTTGTTAGCAAACTTTATGTGCATTACCAAAACGCCATGTGCTTCAGGCGGGTGCGCAAGTCTTTAGAGCAGCTGACTCGAAGCACGTAGAGACACAGTAATAGCCTGAGTTTCTCTTGTTGAGAGTCGCTAACGAGCACAGCGTCGCAAAATATTTTACAAAATCGTTAACAGAGGCAGAGCCGTTGCAGCAGCCGCATGCATTGAGGAAATCGAGGTGCAGCTCGTCTACAATTGTCGAGACGCACTCCGAAGACGACCATGAGCCGCACAACGCTGCACAGTACTAGACTTCCCACAGCTGTTTGCATACGGTGGAATGCGGAACATTGCCGACTATGTTCCGGGAGGTGCCGAGAGATGGATTACTGGCCGCATATATTAGTTTTGCAGCTCGGCTGCCAGCAGCTGGTCGGTGCCTTACACGAGTTTGTTGGAGTTATTACATTAGAAGGCCACGCCACACACACAGTAACGAATGAATGGTTACACACAAGTAATGAAAACAACTGAGGCCAACAAAAGCGCAGGAAACATTGTTTTGTAGTTTTATAGGTGTCGTTCAATAAGTATGCTTGTAATTGAAAGACATTAAAGTGCATGACAATCAACCTTTCCGATGTACAGATCTCACCGACGGAAAACGTGAATTTTCAACCAGTTAATTTTATATAATTTTGCGCGATAATTATTTACCTAAAGCTGAAAGCAACGGGGAAATCACCACTGATTTCCCCGCATCGCTGAAAAGAATACAGAGAAAAATGTTGTTGCTTCTATACGTCACCTGGGAAGTAAATAAGTAGTCTAGAAAAACATCGAGAACCGCCCGTCTATGCCCCAATAGATAACAACGCGACAGAGTCGCAAAAGAAAACCTATCTGGTATGTCATGTTATAACGTATGAATGCATCTGATTCCTTTAAATGAAAAGAACGTCGAACACCTAGCCCAGCTAGGTGAACTCGAATTTCATAATGCCACGTAATCGTGACGTGAATGAAGGCACCAGACTCGATGTGCAGATTAAGCTGTTTCTTCAGCCGAACTTGCGGGCAGGAAACTCAAGGACAGATTACAGCAACACATGGTCCACTGATAGCGGCGAACAGAGCGTCGGCCGGCGATCAACTGACAAGCGTGATGCGCGTCGCATTCATACACGTGCCGTCGAATATTCGAGTGCTATCGCTAGTGGCCATATAGGTTACGAATAATTTGTATTGTTCTTGAAGTGGGCGTAATTCAACGAATAGGTGTACTACAACCCCGAAGCTTCTCGAACAGTGCATGCATGGTTTGGCTCAGAATTACGTACAATTTAACGGGGTGATAACAAAACTTTCGGAAGGAACGTGGCAATATACATGGACAACAGTGGTACAACGAAGCCCAATGCTTTCACGAGTATTATTTAACCTCACTCTAACTGACCAACTGGCTAAAGTACGAACTCCTACAAGATACTACGTTTTCTTCAGAATGCCAGAGAGATAGATGATTGATTGATAGATACGTGGGGTTTAACATCCCGAAACCCCCACATGATCATGAGAGACGCCGTGGTAAAGTACTCTGGAACTTTTGACCACCTGGGGTTTTTTAACGCGCACCCATATATGACCTCACAACCCTACAGCATTTTGGCCTCCATCGGAAAAGCAGCCGCCACAGCCAGGATTCGATCCCGCGACCTGCGAGCCAGCAGCCGAGTACTTTAGCCACTATACTACCACGGCGGGGCCATAGGGTGAGATGGTGACACACACAAAAAAACACTAAAGTAGGTATCATAAAACAACTTGTTTATGAGGTACGCCGACAGTTGTCAAGGTTTCACCGCAATTTTTCCCTCAAACACGTGTATGTTATCGACACAGCACTAATGTCGTCAAGACAAGAAGTCGCGACAACACTAATACCTATCTCGTTCTAAGTCTCGAAACTATTACAAGATTCTTAAAGGCGCAGTAGTGGGAAGCTCCGAGAATTCTGATCCCCTCGTGTTCTTTACAATGCACTGACATCGCAAAGTATTGGGGCTTCTATTATTTCGCCTTCTTCAAAAGGCCCCTACCACAGCCGGGATCAAACCCGACAAGGAAGCTACCAAGTTTACTCCAAGAAATTCACAGCAAATATGTGGCCTTCTTCTGAAGCCATCTACTCACTTGCGTAGAAAGCCTTATTTTCTGTACACTGCACAGCCTTGCCATTTCTCAAATCATTTAAATTATACGGCTGATGAACTGCGTATCTTAGATATGCAGGCCACTGTCCTCAATCATCCCCTTCAATGTCGTCTTTAGAAAAGTTGGAGTGCTTGGTGTCCGTGCGTAGAATAGATGATACCACCTCAGCGTAATGTTAATATTGATAAGAACACGTAAAACAAACAAAAACGCAAAAAATACATAACAGAGTGACATTCAGGGGACACGAATGAAGATTTTGGGATCGCCTCAGAGTAATGCACTTTGCTTGCTTTCACACTGGTTAGCCGGATTTCGCCTGTCGCGACGCTCGCAAGACAGATAGTCTCCAACTCCTGATTGACGACACTCTCCGACGTCATAGGCACGACTTCAGCCGGCCACTTATGCCGATGTCACGGGATATAAGCCTATTGAGCCATTTGGGCGCCCTTTAACCTGCACTTCGTTATATGATGCAAAGGGAGTATTTCAATTTGATGAGCTTCTGAGGCCTCACTTTAGGTGGACGGCCATAGTTACCATGGTATACGAAGGAGAATGATTATACTTCACTGCTCTGAACAACCTGACCATGCGCTGAGAAATATTCTCTTTACATAAGGTTTGTGGTTGAAAATGAGGTTACAAGTATGAAGAAGGTTGAGTGACCTGGTATGTTCTTTATCTATAGCCAAGTGTGGGACTTGCTCCGAACATTTCAAGAGCATTGATTATTTTCAGGCTTTGTGCGTAAAAAATGTTCCCCTTATGGAAGTGCTCGAAAGCGTAACAGGTTGGTAATCGGTAATGAATTCCACAGTCACAGTGTTCATAATAAAAAGAAATGTGAGCCTTATTTTTTTTGACTGTGCAAATTAGAGTGTTAGTTTAGAATTTTCACCTTAACTACGGCACTACAAAACAATTACTGCATACTGGCACTTCTTGGCCACGGCCCAGTGTAAACACAATGCACGGTGAAGAAACGAACAAGTTCCCGCCCGCCTGATTAAACTCTTAGTCCCGATGTGGATAGTGCGAACGGCTATCTTATTGTTCGTAGAGTAGACGCTGGCTCTGCTATGTATTCGTAAGCAGAACAAGAGTAATTGGGTACCACTAAGAAATGTAGCTGTAGCTCAAATAGAGGAATAATAACGTAGTTTTTACGAATACAACAAGAGATGTACATAATGTGCCAGCAAATTCACAAAAGTGTAAAAAAAATGAGCCTTCGCGATAAAAGAGCAAACATGGCTGATTCGCCGTCAGCCCAGAAATTGGTATAGCACCAAAGTGAAACGTGTGTTGACAGAGGCAGTTGAACAGTTATTCACAGTATTTCACCTCAAGGGTGAGAAAATAAATGCTAAAGCAATCAATTGTAATCTGGCGAAAAAAACGGCAAGCAGTCAGCAATTCGCTGTGCGCACCTCAAGCATGCGTATATATATATATATATTAATATATATATATATATATATATATATATATATATATATATATATATATATATATATATATATATATATATATATATATATATATATATATATATATATATATATATATGATGAATGGGAGACGTGGCCTTGCTCATACGCCATGTTTATTCTCAAGGAACTTCTTCCTCATCTACTACTTCTATTTCCTAACCATTGCTGCCTTCTTACGTTACAGGATTCCCCCTCCCCCGAAAGAATGTAGGCGTTGCATAGTACAATGCCTGATGAACAAGCAGTTTCAGAACACACACGCACACACACACACAAATGTTCAAATGGGCTGTAGTTCAACATCAGATTGAAGTTCCTTAAAGTCGCACAAAGATTTCACAGGATAGGGCAGCAATCCGTGGTTAGTACAGCTCTGGTGGACGAGGCTGACTGTTGCATTCTGGAAAACACAAGTGCACCTTGAGCGTAGAAACTGATGAAATAGCTGCCATCATTGCGAGGAGTGGACGCTGTTTGAAAGCCTTGCAGTAGATCGGCTTTCGGCGTCGCTGTCTTTGCTGCGTGCGTGCTCGTTGTCGTAAACTAAAGGGGTGGTGTCTGAATCCTTGCGTGGTTGATCTGGTGACTTCTTGTCTTGTTCTGTGCTTCTTGAATTTCGGAGCTGTAATCTTAGGCGCAAGCTTGATCTTTTGTGCCAAATGCGTTTCTGGTGCCGATTTTTTATGCGAAGATGCCTCGCTTCTTGAATTTGTTCTAAGAGGCTTGCTTTGCGTCGTCGTCCTTGTTGGTGTGTCCGTTGGAGTGTCTGCAATTCGCGGACTTGCTTTTGCTGGCGCTGCTCAGGAGAATGCTGTAGTGGCGCCCCTTCTGGAATTGGGCTTTAATTTTCTTCGAGGTTAGATGTATGTATTACTTCTGCATACTTTCGGTTCTTGGAGCTGTGAGCACAGGATGTGATACCACAGGTGACGTGGTATTATTAGGTTCAGACTGCACAGTCTCCTGAGCCATAGAAATAAAGTTTTGTGATTAAAAATACCTTTTCGAATCGTCTTGGCATGGTTGGGTATTTTCCCGATGCTTCGATGGTTCATCTATTGTAAACACGGTGTCTTTACGAGGCAGACAGTGAGCTTTAAGAGCACCTGAGGAGCCGCGTGATGTAAAACCGTGTGGCGGGCCATGTATGCGTGACGAAGAATGGAGAGTATCAAGCGGTTGAGCAGCGTCTCGCGTCATATGCTTAATCGATGATTTTGGAAGTGCCGTCTTGCGTACAGAACGGAGGCCCCCTCGATGATTTTGTTTTTCCCAAAATACGCATTGTCGTCTGTCACTGAACCCATGAGCCACTCCATCTTGTGCCAGTGGTCGAATATTGTTGTGCGTTCTAATGGTTGAAGACTGCCTGTGAAATTGACGACTGAGTGCAACTGTCTGTGGATGGTGGGTTATAATCAAGTCTTCGTCGCAGTCGTCACTGTATTCTCTAAACCAAACGATCATTTCTTGATTGATCTTTTCCCACGAGTTGTCGTTTTGAAATATGTGGGTGAGGTTAAATTTGAAGGCCTCACCGGAGACGTAGTCGGTAAAGTTGGCGACCATCTCCCGTTCCGACCACGATACAGCGGTAGCATAGAGCTCGAACAGGTCGAACCAGTCTTGTGCGGGTCCATCGTCCTCTGCTCCGGCGTACTTGGAGATGGGAAGGTCAGTAGATGCTTCTGACATGATGCTGGTCGATGCGTAATGCTAGGCGCTTGTACGGTAGTCCATGTATGCTGAAGGTGCCATGCGGAGAACTGCGTAGATGACGAGCGACTGATGAAGGGGCTGGCAGGTCTTCATCCTGCCGACTCGTGTGATGCTATGATGACTGGGAGACGTGGCCTGGCACATACTCCATGTTTATTCCACTCTGCACTTCTTCCTTCTCGGCCTCTACCAAAACCATCGCTTCATACGTCACACACACACGCACAACACACACATACACACACACACACACACATATATATATATATATATATATATATATATATATATATATATATATATATATATATTTATATATATATATATATATATATATATATATATATATATATATATATACACGCCCCGCCGCGGTGGTCTAGTGGCTAAAATACTCGGCTGCTGACCCGCAGGTCACGGGATCGAATCCCGGCTGCGGCAGCTGCATTTCCGATGGAGGCGGAATTGTTGTAGGCCCGTGTGCTCAGATTTGGGCGCACGTTAAAGAACCCCAGGTGGTCGAAATTTCCGGAGCCCTCCACTACGGCGTCTCTCATAATCATACGGTGGTTTTGGGACGTTAAACCCAACATATGAATCAATCAATCAACACACACACACACACACACACACACACACATATATATATATATATATATATATATATATATATATATATATATATATATATATATATATATGTGTGTGTGTGTGTGTGTGCGTGCGTGTGTGTGTGTGTGTGTGTGTGTGTGTGTGTGTCGTGAGCACGGACTAAGAAGTTTCACAACTCAGCACTTTAAAAGCACTGCTCAAACGGAAAGACGCATGAAATTAATGTACAAGTACGCACAAGACAACCTCGAACGGTAACCATTTTTACTTTTGCGAGTGATAGCAGCGCGCTTCTTTTGTAAACGCGGCCAGGGCAGTGAGCGAAGTGACCTTGGTGACTTCATTATTAACTGCCGCTTCAAAGCCTTGCTGCAGTGCTCTAGTCGCTAAGGCACTCAGCTGCTGACCCGCAGCTTGCGAGATGAAATCCTGGCAGCGGCAGCTGCATTTTCGATGGAGGCGTAAATGCTGTAGGCCCCTGTGCGAAGATTTCGGTCCACGTTAAAGAACCCAGGGTGATTGAAATTACTGTGGCCCTTAACTACGGTACTTCTCATAATCGAATGATGGCTTTGAGACGTTAAACCCCACATATCAATCTAAAAAAGCAGCGTTCCCAATACCTGATTGTCTTTTACTATAATGTTACGCCATTCGGCTTGTGTAACGCATCTGCCACCTTTGAACGCTTTATGGACACCCAGCCACCTATGCATCGATGTCACTGCCCAACTAGACGCTGCGAAAGCGAGACTGAAGATGGTCCACATAGGTAGAGCAGTATCAAAATTTTTAGCGGAAATTAACGAATCTTCATGCGTGCATCATGCTTCTTGGAGCTGAAGGAAACGCTCATAGCAAAGAGCACGCTGGTCACAAGTTTTGTGGCACCGCCCCTTTAAGTACACCCTCTGTACCCTGTGCAGCAAAAGGCGCAGTTGCTGATTGATACACGATTTCTCCTTATCACGTTTGGACGAAAGCATCCGCACCGATGTATACTGATCTCGGAGAAAGAAAAGCTTGTCTCTAAGGTTCTCTCATAACTGCTCAACGCTCAAAGTGTACGCTAATGTATCAAAAGCTGAAAAGTATCAATTAACGACTGATTTACACAGCGGTAATCACCTCTACTACATACGAATACTTTTCCCGGTGGTTTTATCATCACAGATGAATTTTTACAATGTTATGGTCAATCAAACGTGTTAAATCTAGGACATTCCATAAAGTACCACAACCATCATTTAGTAACAAGTCAAAGAGATGGCCAGAACCATCATCACGTGATGCAAGAAGGACGTTTTCTTCAAATGCAGAAGTGTCCATAAAAAGTAGTGAGAGTATTTCTGGAAATTTCGCATGAGTAGTCAGTTTTCGGTACACTCTAAGGCAAAATTACCCGAAAAAAAAGAGCAACGGAGCGCAATAGGCGCGCG
>NW_023612236.1:0-62739 GCF_013339725.1 Rhipicephalus microplus
GTGATTAACGTGGGTGGGTTTCCTCCTCAATAAAAAAGGGTGCGTGCATGCCGCTCCTATAGTCCGGCCGTGAAGGTGGCTACCTACTAATATGACGACTACATACATCGTGTACGCACGACCCACGACATAAGAAGCTTTGCCCCAAAAAATGAATTACGAGTCGGCGTTCTTGTGTACCCATTCCGTCCCTGCCTTCCTGCGCGGTTTCTTTGTGATACTGAAACTTGTCTTTAGAATAGAAATCTCTGCTTGCACGCTCACAGCGATAAGAACATGTGGTGCGCACACAGCCCACAAACCATATTCACAATGTGGTGTGATACCAACAACGTATAATTCCAGCCTACTATACGCCGTGAAAACAGTCGGTGAGCGAGGCTGCCGATCATTTCGTTCAGGTATTGGCCAAAACATTTATTTGCGCTCCATTACTCACCTCCTAGCTGGCTCGTTATAAGCGTCTCTCTTCCAAGATGGCGCTGGCATCAGTGAAACCGCTTGTCTGCATCGTAGCTGTCATTTCATGGCTAACGCTTGTTGTCTCGGGCGCATAACGAGTGCTCAATGGAACACTAAAGAGCAGAACAATTTTTCGCGCATTATTAGAATTTCACTATTTCGAAAACAACACTCTTGCTTCCACATGTTTCTTGGTAAGCGAGAAAACGCGCGAAAAGGAAATGTGAATTGAGACGCTGAACTTATATTCCCGCCCCGAACAGCGTGACATTGTAGGTTTTGAAAGCACCTAAGGGATTTTGCGTAGCTTGTAATGAATAAAAAAGAACCAGATTGTCATTTGTGTGTACCATTAGCCTAGCGTACGAGGTTTCAGTAAATTGCGTCAAGCAAAATGTTGCGAAAATTCCAAAAAATTACATTTTGAAATTTCTGACGTCACACGAGGATATTTACGACGTCATCGACGCGAAACGTTATTTCATCCTTGATTTTCCCCGTAATAATCGACTTACGATAGTGAAGAATATGGCATTAGAGCTCTTAAAGTACAGCTGTAGTCAATCTAAACCAATCAGTGTTTTTACTTCTGTCCCTTTAAAAAAACTTAACGATATAGGAGAAAGATAAACCGCCTAGACGCAGGCACGATTTGCTGTTTCATTCATTCTGCAGATCAATATTGACGCTTGTCGAATACCGACTCCTAACTACCTTCATAAATGATCTACATTCCAGATGAAGATTACGAGGGATGCGATGCGTGCTTGTTGGTAGAACAACTTCAGTACGTTCCCTTGTAGCGCACGTAAAGGGGAGGGAAAAAATGAAGGCACATGAAGACAGACAGAGCGCTAATTGCCCCATTAGCACTGTGTCTGTTTATATGTGCCTTCATTTTAAATGCGAAGCATTTCTTACCGAACTTCGGTGACTCTCTCGTATCTATTTGTCTATCTATCTAAAGGCCTAAGACCTATAGTTCTCCTGGCCGTTTCGACAATAAGATCTATACCAAAATTGGCATGGCACAACATCGGTGTATGACGAGCATTAGTGATTAGGCATAACATGAAAGTCATGACATGTATGTCATGAATGTCGTGATCTACTTGTCATGGTCTTGCTGCTGCTGCGGTGGTTTCATTCACATGACTTATTGAAAAGTGGTATAGTATGACATGACTGCATGGCGAACATAAGTTACATGCCCTAATGTGGAAATATAACATGCATGTCATGTTAATCGTGACTACATACCACGCTCATGAAGCACTCACGGCCGTTTCGCTAGTTTACATATACCAAATTTGATATTACGTGACGTAAATGGACGATAAAGGTAAATTATACACTCAAAGATAATCATCATATGCCTGCATGTCATATCAATTATGACTACATGCTACGCTCATAGCACGCTCGCGGCCGTTTCGCTAGCTTCACATATACCAGCTTTGGTATTACGTAATGTGAATAAACTAAAAAGGTAAATGGCACGTCCAAACATGATAATCATGACATGGAGCTGGTCAGGACGGCGAATTCAGCCTCGAAGACCTTGTCACCCAAAGTGACACTAACAACACACACACCGATCGGGCACAATGTCTCCCCGCTCACTGCACGAAATGATGCACAACTGTCCCAGCGAAACATCACTTTATGCCCTAGCCGCAATTTGAAGTTAAGACTCATTACTGAAACAGCTGCTCCAGTATCTATCAAAGCCATCGTAGGAAGTCCATCAATAAGCACGGGGACCCTATTTTGAGTCATAAAAACGGGTGGAGGCATAGGCGGATGTAGTGACAAATGTTCGGCGACCTCACCTCCATTGGCCGCACCACCTAGTTTCCCGGAGGCGGGGAGGTGACGCGTCGACCAGGAGATGGGGAACGGAACCGGCGTGTTGTGGGGGGCGTCAAGCTTCGCACGGAGGAAGGCGAGTCGTTGCGTAAATTCCGGTGGAAATTGCGTCCTACATGCGTATCACTGTGGGTCGTTTGCTGGAAACCGTCCCCATCGTACACGTCCCGCATTGAACGCATACCACCGCGCCAGCGGTTTTGTCGAGAGGAAGGTGATGGTCCCTCGTAGTAGCGTTGCTGGGGGCGACGCCTTTGACCACAGAATCGAGCCACATGTCCACGGAAACCGCAGTTATAGCACACAGGGGCCTCACGCACGTCGCGAAACCTTCCACGAGGGGCCATGTGCCCATGATCGTCCCACGAAGACACCATTGTACGTGGTTGGCGGGAGGCGTTCTGGAAACCACGGCGATGATGTAAGTTGTCGGTTGGGGGCTCTGGTGCTCTTGATTGGGGCACATCATATAGCGTGGCATCAACGGCAGCACACATTGCGTCGTATGGCGGGGAGGTGTTGATAGCAGGTGCTCTCGGCGGGTTGACAGCATCACGTCGTCCAAGTTCTTCGCGTACGATTTGCCTGATCATTGAGGCAAGATCACAGGGGGATGTTGGAGGGACGTCGACACTTGCAACGGTGGTGACGTTGGCAAGTCTACCGAATTTGGGAGTGATGCGCCTAGCCTTCAGTGTCTCAAACGTGCGGCAGTGTTGTATTACGTCCGCTACAGACGCCAAGGTGTCCTTGCCGATGAGGAAATTGTAGACATCCTCAGCAACCCCTTTGAGAAGATGCCCTACCTTGTCGTCTTCTTTCATGCGTGGGTCTACAGACTTGCACAATTTCAAAATCTCTTCAATGTACGTTGTGCATGTTTCACCGGGGACTTGAGCACGCTGCATCAAAGTTTGCTCAGCGCGCTTCTTCTTCATCAATGGGTCCCCGAAGCAGCTCGCTATTTCTTTCTCAAACGCTTCCCAGGTCATTATTGTTTCTTCGTGGTTTTCAAACCACACCAACGCCGTTCCTTGAAGAAACAATCCGACGTTGGACAACCGGGAGGCCGCATCCCAACAGTTGTATTTACTCACACGGTTGAAGTGTTTCAGCCATTCGTCAACGTCTTCTCCGACCCTCCCTGAGAAGCTCCGTGGTACCATGTGCCGGGGCCACGCAGCGCCAGACGAAGAGTGCGTGGTGTCGCCGTCAGCAATCGGATCCATAGAGAGCGGTGGTAGACCAGCCAGTCGGCGGCTTCGGCGTAGTTCTTGGGGTAGCGCTTCCGTGATCGTTGGACTTGGATCGCTCCGCTGTACCCCGCACCTTCCACCAATCTTGTTACGGTACGATGGATGCCTTTATTTACAGGAGATGATCAATGCGAGAGTCCAGGGATCTGGCCGATCACTGCTCGTGCCAACCTCGTTCTCCACTTCTTCCACGCGCATCCTCAGTATCGTAGCAATATAATAAGTATTAAGATTACGTGAAGTATTGTACCACAGCCTATGTTTATTGAAATCAGTGCCTCATGACGCAGTTAGTACTTTCGCCCTAACAAAAAGACTAGAATTAGGTTTGCATATCTACCTTGAAGCGTTCCATCCATTCTGAAAGATTATTGACTTTGTGCATGAAGCGCAAGATGTTGAACACTTTACAATTGATGCATTGACGCAGGAATAAAGCATCGCTACGATTTACGGTATTTTTATTAGCAGCCGAGTATGAACTGGTTGGAATAGTTATAGCTAAGACAGCGCACAACGCTCAACACCGAGAATTTTTTATAGACACTCAACGAGTGTGGTGATCAATTCTTGCGTCTGGCTTTCCGTGTTGTACTTTGCGCTTTAACTGCTTTTACGCTCTCTAGCTTGCCTTCTACATTGTGCGTCTATAGATCGGCCTGCATGGGAGGAAATTTGAAGCGTGTGATCCTATATCTAGGCGACCAAACTTTCTTACCTACAGATTAGCTTCCGATTAGAGGAAATCAATTTTTGGAAGTTATTATCTCGATTCAAGCTTCAATGTTCAAGTTAAACGGTAAAGCGAGCACCATAAAAGAAAGCACACGCGACTCTCTCTGTGAAGTTCTCCATCGACAGCACACTTTTTTTTGTCGCCAGGATAGAAGCGCTATGGCACTCTGCGAGGCTTACATAGAAAAAAAAAGAGCGTGAGTTCATAACCGCTTTCGCTATTAGATCTTGTTGATACGTTTTGTACTTATGCAGCATAAAATGCCTATAAACAAGATGTAATCCAAAATAGACGAGACGTGGAATTAAAGCAGAAACCATCGATCAATCAGTTTCCAGGTCCTGTGCAGACTATAACAGAGGCCCGTGCAAGGACATGGATATTTGCTTTGCCTATACCGCTTCGCGTGGCAATGGATCTTTAGTGTAAATGCTTCTCTCTGGCTGTATTCGCTGTCCTTTTATTGTTGTGCTTCTGAGTTCCACCAGGCTCGGGCCGTTCGAGTCTCGTCACAATATGAGCGTTGGTCTCTTCTTGCTCGTTGACGTCGCAAGGCCCTGAGGACTCGCTTCAACTGGTCGACATTACCGAGGCGTCAGCGTCAGAGCGGTATTGGAACATAACGTTTTCTATCGCGCTTATATTTTTTCAAAGTGCATGCCACAAGCCATGACACCATGGCTGTACATCGAGCAAAATTGTGAACTGCTTCTGGCGGAATAGAAAAGTAAAACATGCGTCTGATGAGCAAGTCTTTTGTTGGAAGAGTTAACACCCATGGACGAGAAGCTGGCGCTCTGAAGAGTGATTAGGCTAAAAGGGAGATCAATTATCGTGGATATTTTCGACCACTCAAGGCAATGCTTTTCCTTCAATCAAAATGATTTTGTGGGAAGAACATTGAACCAGCTCGAATAAAATCTGCGACAAGGCATTGGTGTCAGTTCTGTAAACTGCATCTAGGTGGTCACCACTAAACGTGCTTGCTTAAAACAATTATTTACTATTCAAATGAAATAGTCACAAATGCTGTGATGATTCAGCCGTGAGTCTTGCTCTCAAATTTCTGGGAACTTTCAGAATGGTGTATTAGAATGAGTTGGCCGGCACGCATCAGTTAGCCTAATGGGAAGACAGGCATTCTAAGGTGACAGCGCCTACCTGTCTGCTGTCTTCTATCTGCTCTCTTCCACGTCATATTGGGACGTTGTCACAAATAATTTTTTGCATCATTCGTGTTGACGCCGATACGACCAATAGTCAGTTTTCTCGTTTTATATGTCATATATGGCTTGATCCTGAATAATGCAGGTAAGGTTGTGATTATCAGCGAGGCTCTTGGTGATGTCAAGCGAGAAAATCCACTTTGTGGGTACTTTCCGCGCACTTCTTAGCGAGTATTCGTTACTTCAGCTGAAGACAGACTGAGTTGGCGCTTTCATTGCACGCTTTTCTTTTTACCTCACTGTCTGTTCCTACACAAGTTCTCCTTTTCTTATCCACTTTCTCACTTAAATACTACTTACGTGACTCGCCACCCTGCGTGACAGTTCTTTTTTTTTATTTACTATTTGTGCTAAACGCAATTTGCTTCGCGTGTACGTGTCCTCTATAAACTCGGCCAATTTCTGGGTCTCTCTGCGCGCACAGTAGCTTCCTTGTCACATCTTCTACAGAAATATTCATCAACTCTCCCTCTCTTTTTTCTCGCTGTTTTAGCGTTTCTAGTTACAGTAGCCTTGGCACGTCCGTGTGTATTGTTGAGCGGACGCTTCGTTTTTAGATTTTAAGGGGCAAATGTTCGACGGAGAAGAAAATACTCAAATGACTACCAAACCAAAGAACGCGCACAGCTAAAAACACGGCGGAAGCCAAATCTCGTTCTAAAGTTATATACATGGCTTTTGATGGCGCTGTGTTCTTCTGAAAGGGTGGCGCTTTGTTTGGTTGCAGTAAAGAGCCCGACAAGAAACGCAATGAAAGAACGAGAGCACGTACACGTTGGAAACGCAGCGAAGTACTGATTCCTGAGAGTGTGTGCGTCGCTATGAGCGTTGGCATCTGTTGTAAAAAGAGAAAATTGCAAAAAAAAAAAATAAACAAGACGTGACGTACGCGGCTATTGCATTTGGCTTATGTGCCAACCATACCAACTGTATAGCCTTTCTTTTGAACTATCCTTTTGTTTTATTTGTTCAGTTCTTGCGCACGTTAGTTTCTTCGTCGTGTACGAAAGCCACGAGTCGTCGCCGTGGCCACCGAAAAGGAAAGACAATGGCATGCTTCGCCGACAAATTTTGGAGAAAAAATGGCTTGGAAAGCAAAAAAAAATTAATATAGCGTTAACTTAAAGTAACCAAGCGGTAGGAAGACAGGTGGCGCTTTAGTTTCGCTCTCTGCATAAGGCACGTCTGTTCTAGTTGGCAGTTTGCTGGCTTCAATCTCGCGCTCTATCTCTCTCTCGGTCTTGTTCTTGTTTCGAAGAAAACAAAAGGATGCAGTGAAAGGCGCCTTAAACTGTTTTTATTCCAACTGACTGTCAGCCTCAATTAAGCGTCACCGACCTTTATTATTTATACATTTTCTTGCACCACCACTTAACTCCTGGTAGAAAGAGGCAGCCTGCCTGCGGCCCTCGCTTGGGGAAGGCTTTCTAGACGTTCGCCAAAAGCCACCGTTGCTTTTGCGAACGTTAAAGCCTACTCGGCTTCCTACCGTTCGCTTCACGCCGTGAAGTTTTCGGTGCGAGTGGTGGCATATGTCTCCCATATCCCCGGGCGGATTTGGGTGCGTCGCACGCAGGGATGCTACTTTGGCAGGCGTCACTTAAAAGCGAATTGAACCGGATCTTACGTTTCTCCCAAGATGCCAAGTGCAGCACCGTGTTTGTTTATTGTCGGTTTCGGCACGCTTTTTTTTAAAAAAAGATTTATCTGCGTTGAGTGACAACTTTGGCTTTGGCTTTACGTTTTCCGCAGCTTTATGCTCAGCCGGCGATTGAAAAAAAGGGGCTCGTAATGTTTCGCTTGGAGCTGTCTTGAAAATACTGTGGATTTTTTTCATAATGCGATAATGGTTATGGCATGTTCTTACTCTGGTGTTCGTTGTGAAGGCCGAATATGTGGAGTCGAACCATAAAACAGATTCTTTGCGAGCACGCTTTTCGGGGTCATGAAAACAAAACAGGTGGTTGCGTTCACTGTGGAGGGCGAAACCAATTGAGTGAGTAAACATGCGTAGGAAATAAAGCCTACTAGTTTGAGAGCTTCTGAGTTGTCAGTTGCAGGTAGATAGGCGCAACAGCTATTTCTTAAGTGCAACTGTAGTAATATTAGTACAGGGAGCACACACACACACACGCACACACACACACACACACACACACACACAATGATCTGAAAATTGATTACCTAGTGGCAAATTATGTACACTTTAACCTCGATTTAACAAACTCACCGATTCCTGCGTATTAGTTCGTTAGATTGGGAACTTCGTAGAAGCGAAAATAGGATTTTTCGCTCCTTCTTTATTTAATGATGTATCGCAAAGGCTCTCAAAAACTATCGTGCTACTTTGCCGTTAACTCACTGTGAGTGTAAAAAAACATTGGCAGATCCCACGTACAGTGGCAATCGATGATATGCGAAGCACGAATGAGGAAGGTAAACATATGTCACCTTAAAATTAGCACAGTGTCATGAGGTGGAGCTGAATTATTCTATACATGACTTTAATGTCATATATATTGTGTTTGGACGTGTCATTTGCCTTCGTCATCTGTTCACTTCACCTTATACCAAATTTGGCATAAGTGGAGCTAAGTGAAGCGACCGCCAGCGTGCTATGGCCGTAGCATGTAGTCAAGTTTTACATGGCACGCATGGCATCATTATCATATTTAAATGTGTCGCTTATCGTTGTCGTCGATTCTCGTCACGTAATACCAAATTTGGTGTATTTGAAGCAAGCGAAACGGCGGTGAGCGCATCATGTTCAAGGGACCTATATATACTCCCACGTAACATTGACGCATGTGCATGCTGGGCGCAGTGACGCTGCGCTAGCAGAACGCGTCTGACATCAGCCACGACCGGCGCGACCAGCGTCTGTCTGCATGGCCCCATTGCAACCAGCGCGAAATGCGACGGGCTGCATTTCGAGCCGACCAATGATGATTATGATGAAATTATGGTTACCCAGACAGCACTGCGTGCGCATCTCTTCGTGACGGAGGGACGCCGGGTCAAACGCGCGTGCATCAAAGCAACGCAGCGCGGCGCGTGCCTGCGAGTATACTGCAGGCTGATCGGTGCCTTGCTAGGCACCACCGGCGTTACACGACGAAACAAACGCTGGCGCACACGCGTGCCGCGTAACGTCGAAGTATATTGGCGCCTTGCGTGTGGAATGTAGTCATGTTCTTACATGACATGCATCTCATGATTATCATGTTTGCACCAATCACGTACCTTCGTCATCCATTTACGTCCCGTAATACAAAACTTGGTATATGAGCAGCTACTGAAACGGCCGTGAGTGCATCATGAGCGTGCGTGTAGTCATGTTGTTACATGACATGCATATCATGATTATCACATTAGGGTCTGTCGCTTGGGTTCACCAAGCAGTCATGTCACACCGTACCAGTTTTGGAACATGTCATGTGAAGAAAACCACCGCAAGAGCAGCAAGACCGTGAAATGTAAATTATGACACTAATGACGTGTATGTCATGATAGTCATGTGATGACTAGTTAGTTATGCTCCTCATACAGTCATGTTATGCCATACCAAGTTTGGTATCGATACCAATAATGAAGCGGCCAGGAGAGCTAAAAGTCATAGGCGGCTAGATAGATAGATAGATAGATAGATAGATAGATAGATAGATAGATAGATAGATAGATAGATAGATAGATAGATAGATAGATAGATAGATAGATAGATAGATAGATAGATAGATAGATAGATAGATAAATAGATAGATAGATAGATAGATAGATAGATAAATTTATTTATTTATTCACAGATTCTGCTGTCTCGATACACGAGACATAGCCGAAGTGGGTACATTTGGAAAAGGAACGAACATACAATAAGCAATACCAAGGAAACTTACAAAGCATTTAAAACATAATAAAAAATATGGTTAGGCAGTTCTTTCAAAAACAGTTCAATTGGTTTTTCGCGTAAGGAACCATCTAGGTTGCTCCAAATCTCAACAACTGCTGGAAAAAAGGAATGCTTAAAGCAATTTACAAATGGCTGGAAGGGAACAATGTTGAGTGGGTGAGATCGGCGCGTGGTTCGTCGTGCTGAATCACAAAAAGTAATCGGTGCTTCAATGCAACTGCGGCTGTGTACAATCTTATGTAGCAGAGTGATACGGTCAAGTGATACGGTCAAGATAGATAGATAGATAGATAGATAGATAGATAGATAGATAGATAGATAGATAGATAGATAGATAGATAGATAGATAGATAGATAGATAGATAGGTAGATAGATAGATAGATAGATAGATAGATAGATAGATAGATAGATAGATAGATAGATAGATAGATAGATAGATAGATAGATAGATAGATAGATAGATAGATACGCTCAAAGTCGCCAAGTTCGCTAAGAAATGCTTCGAATTTAAAAGAATAAATTATTTTCTAGGTGAGTGTAAATATGGGAGGCGATAATGTGCTCAAGTAACTCATACATCGGGCATGGGCGGGCTTTGGTGCTAACTTCACGATGCGCTGTTTTCGCGTTTTAGGAAACCACAGTCATGAAATGCATGTGCGGCAAGAGTGTATCAGCACTAGCTTGTTCTTGAAGTTGGCACTCTTCGGAGGCGCCTGTCATTTGCGCCTCCGAAGAGTGGCAACTTGGTGCGTCCGAAGAGTCGCATGACCCGTCGGTGGGCCACGGGTCATGCTAAGTTTCCGTTTTGTTCTCGCATTCCCGTATTACATGATGGCGTGTGTTCATAAATCAAGTAGAATTTCTTGAACATTTTTAGATATCTGCACGAACGCAACACACATATGCTATCATGCCTGAAAAAAGCTTCAAAAGTGGATTCTCTTTACTTATTTGCAACCAAGGTGCATAATAAATTTTCACAAACATTTCTTTCGCTCTGCGCAAAGTCCGATGAGGCTAAGACCGTCTTTCGTTGTACCCGCGACATTTACGATATGTGTCTTGTTAGGCTTTTGCAGGAACCACGTGTTTTTACAGGGTTATTTGGTGTTTTTTAGTGACACTCGCGAAAGGGGACCCACTAAAAAATACGACTGCGTGTTAACCTGTTTACGGGTGTCGGTATGAGGGCGCTGCGCCCGCATGTATTTACGATGCTTAGTACTATTTTAAAGGCAGGGTCGGAAAGGGGCTAGGGAGGGATGAAAGAGGCTTTAATGTTACGGCTTCAACGGCAAATGGGACTTAATGAATCAGGAAAGAAAATGAGTGCACCCACCTTCGCTGAGAAGGAAATATAAAAGAGAGACACGGTAATGAAACCTTGTTTGAAACGTGCGGCACCTGGCATAGGGTCATGGGCGTGGTTTCAAAAGCCAGGATAACTTTTTACTGGAAACTTGTTAAGGCTGAACCATAACTTATGCCAAGAGAATTAAAAGTAACCTATGTATTTATATGCAAAGTTATTTCAATGCAGGTATATAATGGATGCAAAACATGTGTTCGTGAGCCGCTGTTCACAAAAAAAGGTAATTATTGAAGTATATACCCATTTTTTTCAGTTCTAAGCACTTTGATATGTGTGCTAGATTCTTAGTTTGATCGAAAGTTACTTATATAAAAAAAGAGATTAAAATGTATTCTGGTTTTCACGTATTAAAAGCACGATTGAATTGTGTTTCGTGCAACTCTGGGACTCTTCCCATCGCCTTGAGTTATTTAATGCACATTTAAAAATCAGTACATGGGTGGTCCTGTGTTTCAGACCCATCGGAATGTCATCGCCTTGGTCAGTAATAAAACACTCGCCTTCGATTCGCAGCATAACATTTTAGGCACAAAACCAACACGGAGGGTGCTTATCACAGTGTAACCTCACACTAGCAACTATAAGAGTTCAGTATTAAATATTTGAAAAATGCCTACTGGTAATAAATGATGAATATACGCATATCATATTTTAAAATAATTTTTCACAATCACGCAGGTCCTGGTACTTTGAACACATTTTTATTGTGGGAACAGCCGGTAAAAACTAGAGATGTTAAAAAATAAATGAAACTGGTCAAAAGTAATTGTTAGAACATTCAGCTCTTAGTGCATTGTTAAGCAGTGTAGGCAGTGTGGTTTGCCGTAAACGATATTTAAAAGCACATAGAAGCACTTCATTTTGATAAGCTTATCTGTTTTGCTCAACTGCCGAACATTATAGATAAATATATTCAAGGGTAAGGGAGTCGTGATGTGTCCACCCTTTTCAATTGATTATTATCACTTACACAGACAACCACCTAAGTTTGCATGCCCTGAAGTCATTCGCAGAGAAGAGGAAGATGTGTTTTAGCTTCAGTCAGATCTATAGCCTCGTAATTATTGTCGGTGACTGTTTCACCCGAAATCCACCGATCGAGCGCGGTACAGCTTGGAGATCGTCACGCCTATTAGCAACTCATCGTGCGCTGTAAAACTGCACAAAGTTCCAAACATTTAAATGGTCACTTCATCCCTGTATCTCACGCAGGAATTTCAAGGAGTCGATGCGCCTTCGGCATGAGCGACTTCGCGCACATTCCTCCTCTGTAATGTTCAGTGCTGCAGAACGAATATGATATCCACTGCTCCTAGAGTGTGAACGAGCCACGTTTTAGTATATCTATAAAGCTAAGTACAACACTGCCTCCAAAAAACACCAAAAACGTTACAGTGGCTGAAATATATGAGACATGTACTTACTTCCAAAATATACAACAGTTAAAACTCGTAAACGTCCGCAGCATGCAGCGCGTTTCTATAAAGCCGATAACTATGACGACGACGACGACGACGACGACAACAACAACAACAACAACAACAACAACAACAACAACAACAACAACAACAACAACAACAACAACAACAACAACAATATAACAACAAAATAACAACAACAATAACCACAACAACAACCATACATTGAATTCACAAATCCCTGCCAGGAATTCGAAGTCTACCTAACAATTATTCTACTGCAGAAGAGCACCCCTCACAAAGTGCAAGAAATCAGTTAACAATATGTGGCACAACAAATTTATCCACCCATCGTACACTAAAATCCATAAAAATACTGTTCGTAGGAAATCTGTAGACTTTAACGGCAAGAAGCTGCACAGCATTCTGTATATGTCGGCGCCAAAGAAAGCCTCAGTGTTAATGTTGTACCGCATCAAGTGGGCGAAATTCACTAGAGCACATCATTGATAATGTAATATCATCGCTATATCTACCGCCACTATAAAGTATACAAGCTGTGGACCACCCCAGCCTTTGCTCCAGCCACACGAATACACTTTGATACCTCACTGAGAATTTAGAATGCATGCGATATCACCTAATCGATTATGAAACCACACTTGCTGCTTTGCCTATTTTACTTTACAGATACTTTCAAATATCAAAGACCTTATTAAGTACATGGTTTACCCGACACGCAGAATGAAAATTTACCGCGGGCGATCAGTGAGTGGGACAGGCTGCCGAATTCCACTGTTTTATCAGAATGTGTACCTTCTTTCTTGGAGGGCCTAAAGGATGTCGTGTATAAAGACGTATAGTTTATATTTTGCTTATTCTATGTCCTCAAGAGCAGAGTGCTTTGGCTATTTCTTGTCATTCATTGTCATGTATAATATAAGTTGTATAGGGAGTACCTATTTTTCTGTGTGTATATGGTTTTTTCCACCCCTGTTATAGCCCAAATAGGGCTGACAGTATAATAAAATGAAATGAATGAATGCGATATTCACGATAGCAACGCGGTGCCGTTGCTATGGTGACAACTGGGCCCACCAAATGATTGGACCAATAATGCTAAGAATAAAGACAGTGTAGTGGAGCATACGCACCAACGCGTATGCGCCTTCGGAAGACAACAAAAAGCCCGTGCTCTGCTTGCGCGAGAGTTTGTGCCGCCTCTGCCAGACTTGCCGTACGCCCACTTTCCGTTGCGACCTCGCTGCGACTTCTCGGCTCGAATAAACGTCATCACATTTGGTGGAGGGTGCTGAGATCCCCAAGAAGACCTGGAGCTCCGCTCTCGCAAGTTGCCTGAAAGACTACCGCGAAACATGACTGACGCAGTCGCCCACCAGCCCGTCCCAGCCCAGCCAGCACCATCGGCTGCCCCGTCGACCTGCCCCGGTGCTACCCGTCAGCGGGACCCACCAATCTTCAGCGGCAGTGGTGAGCAAGACGTCGAAGACTGGCTCTCCTTGTACGAACGCGTGAGTGCCAGCAACAAATGGGACAACGACTCCAAGCTTGCCTATGTCATCTTTTACTTGGCTGACGTCGCCAAGCTATGGTTCACCAACCGCGCCGCCTTCACCTCTCAGCTACGCAGCTGTGGTCGCGCGGCCCCCACCGCATCCAGTCGCCTTATCGGCTCCAACTCCTCCGGCAGCGCCACCGGTTTACAGGCCCTCACCTCGCTTTTTCCGTCAATCTAATGAGTGGCGCACCCATGACAACCGTCCTATCTGCTTCGCGTGTGGCATCGCTGGCCACATTGCACGCTACTGCCGCCGCCGTCCCACACCTGCGTACGCCTCCTTTGGAACTCCTACCTATGCGTCGCAGCAGGCCACCTCGTCTGCATACGAACAGAGGCACTCTGACTCGGATCGTCGCCCATCAACTTCTCGTTTCCCATCTCCTCGTCGCCGATCACCATCTCCTATGCGTCGTAGACCACCTCCTGAGGAGGGAAACTAATCAGTGCAGTTCCAGAGGCAAGAACTGCAACTTCTGCGCAATTATCAAGGCCTCCATTTTCGCCGCGAAATGTTGTTGATGTCAATGTTGAGGGAGTCGCCACACAAGCGTTAATTGATACTGGGGCCGCCGTTTCTGTGATGAACGCAAAATTTTGTCGCAAACTGAAGAAAGTGACCACATCTCTCTGTGGCATCGTGCTGTCCACGGCTAGCGCGCAACGCATTCAGCCCTCGTCTGTGTGTACGGCGCGCGTCGTCATCCAAGACGTTTTGTACATCGTCCAATTTTTCGTACTACCATCTTGCTCTCATGACCTCATCCTGGGTTGGGATTTCTTATCAGGTCATGAAGCTATCATCGATTGTTGCCGTGCGGAAGTGTCCCTAGTGCCAAATTGTGAGTTTCCATCGCCCGACCATTCACCACTGCTCTGCAAACTCATCGCTGACGACGACATCACCTTGCCTCCGGAAGCTTCAGTCCCTATTAGCCTTTCATGTGTGGCGCAACCTGACGCCACGGTGGTATTTACGCCATCCCCTGTTTTTACTGAACGCAAGGGCATCGTGCTCCCATTTGCCGTTCTTACGATTGCGTCTGGTTTAACCGTAATGCTGGTTACCAACCACTGCAACTACCCCATTGGCTTGCTTCGTGGTGAAACGTTAGGATATGTGCAACCTGTCGACCATATCAATGATATTATTCTTCCCGACGAAACGCCATGTCAGATTGCCGCAATCACTCAGGCGTCTGAGCCATCAAGCTCACCAGCCTTCGACGATGCTATTGACGCAGACCTTCCCCCCTCGCATCGCAGCCAACTTGTTGCTCTCCTTAACAAGTTTCGCTCTTCTTTCGACTTTCAGAAACCTGCTTTGGGCCGCACCACGACTGTCACTCATACTATTGACACCGGCTCACATTCGCCTCTGCGACAGCGTCCTTACCGCGTTTCTGCCGAAGAGCGCCGCGTCATTACGGAGCAAGTAGATGACATGCTTAAACGTGGAGTCATACAGCCTTCTCAAAGCGCTTGGTCGTCACCCGTGGTTCTGGTAAAGAAAAAAGATGGCACCGTTCGATTTTGCGTGGACTATCGCCGCTTAAACAAGATTACAAAGAAAGACGTCTACCCGCTACCACGAATAGACGATGCTCTTGACTGTTTACAAGGCGCCGAGTACTTCACATCCTTGGATCTGCGTTCTGGGTATTGGCAGGTGCCAATGGCTGAATGTGATCGCCCTAAAACAGCCTTTGTAACGCCAGATGGCCTGTATGAGTTCAAAGTCATGCCATTTGGGCTCTGCAACGCGCCTGCGACGTTTGAACGCATGATAGATACCATATTGCGGGCCCACAAGTGGAAAACTTGCTTGTGTTACCTAGATGACATCGTAGTCTTTTCAGCTGATTTCCCGACACATCTTCGTCGTCTCCACGAGGTTCTGGCGTGTCTAGCTTCTGCAGGCCTACAACTTAACACCAAGAAGTGCCACTTCGCAGCCCGCAAACTAACCATCTTGGGACATGTCATCACAAGAGACGGTGTTCTTCCGGACCCCGATAAGCTTCGAGCTGTCGCTGACTTCCCCATGCCCACATCACTGAAAGCCCTAAGAAGTTTCGTTGGTCTTTGCTCTTACTTTCGTCGCTTCGTGCGCAACTTCGCGTCCATCATTGCACCTCTGACTAGTCTGCTTTCCAACAGCAAAGGTATATCTGCATGGTCACCTGCATGTGACGACGCATTTCACCAGCTGCGCCGCCTGCTGACCTCGCCACCTATTCTTCGCCACTACGACCCACTGCTGCCACAGAAGTTCACACTGATGCAAGCGGCGTTGGTCTTGGCGCAGTTTTGGCACAACGGAAAGGTACCCAAACCGAATACGTAGTCGCTTATGCAAGTCGCGCTCTTAAGAAGGCTGAATTGAATTACTCCGTGACAGAGAAGGAGTGTTTGGCCATAATCTGGGCGCTTACGAAGTTTCGCCCGTACCTTTACGGCCGTCCTTTCGATGTGGTCACAGACCACCACGCTCTATGTTGGCTGTCCACCTTGAAAGACCCGTCCGGACGTCTGGGCCGTTGGGCACTTCGATTGCAGGAATACGACATCCGTGTCGTATATCGTTCCGGTCGCAAGCATGCGGACGCCGATGCACTTTCCCGATCGCCATTAACACCAGATGTGGCTTCTCTGTCACCCCCTTTTACCACCTTGTCACCACTCGACAGCACTGACATGCTTTCGGAGCAGCGTAAAGACCCATACCTTGCCTTGTTAGTCGACTACCTTACCGATCCATCTTCTGTCCCTTCCACGAGAGCGGTACGCCGGCAAGCAGCCCACTTTTCCTTACGTGACAACATTCTGTACCGCCGCAACTACACGCCTGGTGGTCGGAAGTGGCTCCTTGCTGTCCCAACTCATATGCGCTCTGACATCTGCATGAATTTCCATGCAGATCCCCAAAGTGCTCACGCAGGTGTCCTGAAAACCTACGAACGGCTGCGCCAACGCTATTACTGGCGAGGAATGTATCGTTTTGTGCAGAAATACATTCAGTCTTGCACCACTTGCCAACAGAACAAAACACCTCCGCGGCACCTTACCGGCATGTTACAGCCGCTGCCGTGCCCGGCTCGCCCATTCGACCGCGTGGGTATAGACCTCTATGGCCCACTCCCATATAGTAGCTCTGGAAACCGGTGGATTATTGTCGGAGTCGATCATCTGACACGCTACGCTGAGACTGCAGCTCTACCGGCAGCGACCGCCCACGAAGTTGCACTCTTCATTCTCCGCAGCTTCATTCTACGCCATGGTGCTCCGCGGGAATTACTCAGTGATAGGGGTCGAGTGTTCCTGTCGGAGGTCATCCAAGCTATCCTCGCTGAATGCAACATTATCCACCGGAAATCTACCGCATACCATCCACAGACAAATGGTCTTACTGAGCGGTTCAACCGCACACTTGGCGACATGCTGAGGATGTACACCTCCTCCGACCACACTAACTGGGACGCTGTATTGCCCTTTGTTACCTTCGCTTATAACACCGCGACGCAAGCGACTACCGGTTTTTCTCCGTTCTTTCTATTGTACGGCCGCGAACCTTCCCACCCCCTGACACTATACTACCGTACCGCCCTGATGCATCTGAGTGCTCCCCGCTTTCGGAAGTCGCCAGATACGCTGAAGACTGCCGTCAGTTGGCTCGGTCTCTGACAAGTGAGGCTCAAGGTCTACAAAAGACTCGACACGACGACGCTCACCGCATAGCTCCTACATTTCGTGCTGGCTCCCTTGTGTGGCTTTGGGTGCCCCCGCACGTTCCTGGCCTATCTTCCAAACTTCTGGCCCGGTACCATGGTCCGTACCGTATCATTGACGCGACCTCCCCGGTGAATTACATCATCGAGCCGTTAACACAATCACCAGATTTGCGCCGTCGAGGACGCGAGACCGTACACGTCGACCGTCTCAAGCCCTACTACGACCCCATCATTGTGCCTACTCCCTGAGTCGCCAGGATGGCTACCCTTCATCCCGGGGGTATTGTAGTGGAGCATACGCACCAACGCGTATGCGCCTTCGGAAGACAACAAAAAGCCCGTGCTCTGCTTGCGCGAGAGTTTGTGCAGCCTCTGCCAGACTTGCCGTACGCCCACTTTCCGTTGCGACCTCGCTGCGACTTCTCGGCTCGAATAAACGTCATCACAACAGGTTAATCTTCATATCACGACGATCGAACGCCTAGAGTACACGCACGTGTATCACCAAGGAGAAGTTGCGTTGCTGTTTTGAAAGAAACCGTACCTGGGAACACAGGGTGCTGATAGCATCTTCTTTCAAGTGACCCGGGTTGAAGGATGACGTCCTCATTTTACGAGTGGAAAATTAGCTCATTGAAAAAAACACTTGCCAAAGTTTGGGCCACTTTTCAGCTAATATGCAATATTGATAAACCCATTAGGTGACCCATTTTTCAGCTAATATGCAATATTGATAAACCCATTAGGTGACCCATCAAATTAACATTTTCCTTTCTACCCTCGCGTTATCGATTTCTGTCTTTCTGGGTCTGGGAAAGTTCGCTACAGTGATGCGTAGTCACAATGCAGAGGACACAACTTTTAGTTCTGGCCTGCTTTCCCCCACATCGCGGTGTTTTGGATAGCGTGTTTTATGTAATTCAATGCATCGTTTCTACATTTTGTTAGAACTCGACAATGAGTCGTTGTAAGGTGTCCAACTTTAGTTTTCACACTGTTTGGTCCCTATTGCTGGTGGTGGGCGAACTTAAAAAGTTGCCTTCGGGATATGCAGAGCTTGTGGTTAAATGAATAAGGCCCTTTCAGTAACTGCTCTTAAGCTGTCAGTGCCATGTAACGTTGCTGCGAGGCCGATTTGTTGCCTTTTTTTTGAGGTATCCATACAGAAAAAATGCGGCAAACAAAGCTATAATTACATTTAGTTGACTAGGATTGCGGCAAGTATGCTATAAAAGTGTGTGTTTAGAAAAAGTGTTTAACGACTTAGCCTACATAGTGCACTACTATGGGAGAGCATAATACCGTCCCTCGATACAACTTCTCAAGGAAAACCACAAACGGTCAATGCGACCTACAAAAACTCGACGATAGATTCACACTTTGCATGAAACAGTAGACAAGAAACAATGGCGGGGAACGAATGCTTTAGCGAGTGTAGCCCGCTCATGTTCAACACTTTTTTCGACTTTGTATAGCCAAATGGCTCAAATACATTTTCTTCTAAACTACACACAGCATCATAGAAGTTAGTCAATAACTTTGAGCGCTTTCCTTTTACCAGAAAGCGGAAAAATAGTTTTGCCTGATTCTGGCACAACTAAAAGAAAGAAGTTTTCTGCTTCAGTGTTAGAGAGTGATAATTAAAATAAGCGGAAGTTCCTTGGGAAGCAACACGTGCTGCTGCTACTGCTATGTTAACATCGACCAAAAGGCAGATACGTAGACTTGGTAGTGAACACAAATAAACAAAGGAAAAAAAATATAGGAAAACGCGATTTAGTTTTCCGGTTCAGAACTACAGCAATGGTGCCATTTAGGCGCGATATTTGTGAGAAAGCAAAACTACTCAAATATAGTCGTATCACGTATAGCTTTGTTTTTGTCGCACACCAAAGGGAAAGGCAGCAGTCTATCGAGGCACTTTCTACTCGTACCTCTCTAGCAACCCGCGTATAACATAAGGGAGAACTAAAGTGGGGAAAAAAAATTAGGGCGCGAGCTTTTGTATTGCGGCAGCTTCAAGAAAAACAGATAAAACTGAGCAACTAGTAACTTTATCTCATTTTTACCGAGTGCCGCCAGAGTTTGTTCATTCTCATTCCCCGACAGGGCGTCGAACAATGAGACCCACTCGACGCAGGAACAGCACGCAGCAAAGTGCCATTTCCGGGCTAACCAGTTCACCCGTACCCGAAAAATATCGAGAATGTTCACGTGAGGGAGAAAAAAAAAAGAAAAATTCTGTGAGTTGATCGCGCCAGAATGTGATCGTATGCAGCTATTCTCAAGTTAATTGCGTTTGAAAAGTCGTCTCTAGGTTTATTACCGGGGCTCACGTACCATCTGACGGAATGCGCACGCCATGAAAGCCTTCATGCCGTACATAATAAGAAAGCCGAGGGTGGAAAACAAAGCGCTGTCACCAAGTCGTTCGCAATGTCGGGCTGGCTCTGACTCCAGCTGTACCCGCGTAGCTACGTCTAATAGCTGCTCTCGCAGGCAATACTTAGCCGTGCTTACACAGATGAAGAGAAATGTATAACCATACAATTTTCATTGTCCTAGTAATTTATGTGCGCAGCCCTAACATTCTTTATTATAAACCCAAACTACATTGAGTTTCATTCCTTTTCTTTCATTGTTTGTTATCTTGCCAGGCAATTATGACATGACTTGTTTCTTTAGGGATCAGAGAGTCCTCTAGGCATTTCGGCACAAAACTATCCCGACCGAGCAATGGCAGTGCAAACGAAGTAACCAACAAGGGACTGCCTCGGACTGTATTTCGCTCAGGGCATCCTATTACCTAAAACAGAAATAAAGTGTAAATGAAACCTCTCAAACACGCCAATCTTCACCTTTTTTTCCCCTTCATTTGAAGGCTCTATTGTGAGATCTTCTCACATACACCTTTTTTTGCAACCTTTTTTTTTGTATGCCCTCCTTCTACCACCCTTGGACGAGTCTTCGGGGTGCTACTATGAAAGAAAAGCTCTAGCCTCGGGTCCTTGGCTCTCAAAGAGATTGCAGACTCATTTCAACTTTTCCGTAGATTCCGCTCATAGGGTCCAAAAATTCATCAAATAAAATACCTCCAAGGAACTCCACCTCTCAATCTAATAATTTTCTTTCTACTAATTTCGGTTTCCACGCGTCTGTATGCTGCACGCATTTTTTGGACCTGCCAACACACGATTCCTGCACCCAGTGTTGAACAATTTCATCGAGTCACTGCGGTTATGTTCTGTAAGTACGCACTTATCACTGTTGCTCAGAAGTCTATTTTTAGATCACGAAGAATAAAGAATTGATTTGATTTGTCAGTAGGACTCGTTCAGTCGCGAACCGAAAATTAACGTACTTGTCTGCATATGATGCCTGTGAACCATCATTGTGCCGAAAGCAAAGAAGAATTGCTTCGCTGTATCTTGGTTACTTTGAAACACAACGTACACCAAGGTCTCCTTCTTGAGGAAGGCAATATGAAAGATAACAAAGGTATGCTTTGTTTTTGTAGAAATAGGTCGACAACAATCTACACTCGCACTATTTTGCACGTGCATTACATAGGCTTACTACTGTGGTCTTACATTATATCGTATTTTTGAGGTTTAATAAAAAAAATGTTGGGAAAATTTCTGTGGCCTGCCAACTAGAACGATTCTCGTCGAAACTCATATTCTTCTTCACTGAACGCAGACTTCTAGCCCGCCTTTTATGTTCGGCCTAAACTTCTGTGGTCGCAACAAGCTCTGCTCGGTTTTCGCAACGCTATTTTTGTCTCGCCACGTCTGGTTGGAACGTGTTTATTTTAAAAGGGCGTCCGCAGGCTACTGCTGCTTTTAAGAAGCGCAACAGGTAAGCACAACAAGGTGTTGGTAGCTGACATTTCCACTAGCGTAAGCCGTTTAGTGCACAAGAACTTCTCAACATTGGTGGACATTGCTTTATACAAGTTCACCTCAGTGCATGTTGGTAAGCGCTATACCGGGGACCCACGTAGACGTGACAAGTATTCACTGAATAAATTTTTAAACAAGCAAACTACGTTATAAAGATGGTCGAGAAATGTTTTCTGTGTGCAGTCAGACGAGATAATGGCCAGCAGAGACTTTTCTGTTTGTTTTTGTTTCAGCACGCATAACCACAGTTATATTTTTTATCATTGATATGGCTTCTTTTGTTCCAGTTTGGTACTGTCAGAGACAGTTGTAGACGTCGCGCATAAGATACCATTGAAGCTATTAAGAGCGATTGCGTGACGTAGAGACTCGAATGCAGAGATTCTTATCCCTCCGAAGAAGACCGAAAGAAAACCATCGCAAGAAAGTGTGTTTGGTCATATGGCACATAAGAAACGGTTCCATGTAGTGCACTAGCACCAGTCAGTGAATAGTAGCGGCTGACCACCATCGGACGAATAGGACGTATGTACTCCTCTCATGAGACAGGTACCTTGTCCCAGTGTCATTGTCTGAACCTCTTCATCGTGCCAGCAATGCGTGCGCTCTTGAAGGTCATCCATCGACCAGCTTCCGTCGTAGACTACATTGTGTGCTTAAACCCATTTGTTTTCTCTTGTTCGTCACAAATCATTTGCGAGGTACCAGCAGTACTTGTACTGGCTAAAAAGTGCATTTAATGTGCAGCTTTGCTTCTGAACAGGAGGCGAACACAATGACACCTGTTTTGTCTTGTGTCTACGTGCGACGGTGAATCAATAGCACTATGCGCTTGCAAGCACCAGGGCGCCTTTCTGAAGTAGCAGCTTTATTCGACAGGTAAGGATTCTAATTTTGTTACAGAATGAAATTCTCATTTTAGTGTTGACAGTCGAAAACAAATGCACCTCTAGGTCAATATCTTGGGAAAACTGCGCTAGTCTATGAGAATAAGATCTGAATTCAATGATTAACTACGGATCCTTCTTATTTTTAATCTTCTTTTCCATGTCTAATTCAATATTGGACAGTTATAAATTTACTTTAGTTCTGATGGCGAATACCATCTCTTCCGGCAGCGCAATATTGCGGTGTAGTACACGCACTACCCTGCTTCTGGCACAATCGCAAATGACAGAGCGAAAAAGAATTCATGTCTCGACTCGCAAACTCAGTTTAGGAAGCCACCGCACATAAAACAGCACGGCCTTTTTTTTCTAAGTTTTCAAGGAAAGATTATTTTATTAATAGAAGCCAATGAAATTCACCGAGTGAATTACGCTCATGAAGCGCTGCCACTCAGTCCACCTCTCCACCTGCTTTGATGCGAATTGGAAACGTAATCAACACAGTCTACGAGTAAAATGGACGTCGAAAGACGTGGATGACCTTATTCTGAAAACTTTTGTTAAAAGTGTTCCCATATAGCAGTCATCACCTTTGACGCGCTTCCTACTACTGTACATCGCAGACGCTTAAATCATTCCAAGCTTGTCAATGATACGTGTGCGGCACTTGCGAGCGAACCACAATGTAGGAATGCTTAAATACAGATGAATTACGAACCAACATATATATCAACGCTCTGTTGCAATACGTAATAGGATACCTACATATTTCAATGAGGTATTCATGCATAGTGAACAAATATCTCCCCTTCATTTTTTCTGAAACTGTACTAGCAGTAACTTTGAAAAAAAATCGACCTAAACAGTTAAATCATGATCATGGGCATTGGTCGTCGGAACGGAGATTGGCCACTAGGCTTCAACGCGGGTGCACCAGCGTCAAATGGTGCGTATAGCTGTCAAACACGAACTGATAATGTACAAGCTCTCATTTGTCTGTGCATAATCAATAATGAACTTCTTGTGTGAAGAAACGTTTCACTTTAGTGTTATACTGATTTCTATGATGAAGGGATCCACCATATTTCTTGCCTCTATACGTCCTTAGCTTTTCGTTTAGTCATAAAACACTCCATTCGTTTCTAGCCTTCTAACTTTCTACTCGTGGCGGTGAAATAGAAGGGTCATGGGTTAAGACAGATCTGCAATCGTCTATAGCTTAAGTGATGCCAGAAGGTTGTGGCACACAACTACACAACAAAAAAGTTTTGAAACTGAGTTTCTCATGCATTAAGAAGCAAGCTTTAACTCAAAATTAACAAAAATGTTTTCTGATAGAGTGCTGCACCAATTCAGTCTGAATCAGCTATGCAACAGTAGTCGATCTTTGTGCTCCTGAACAAACTTTTCAACATGACCATTGCGACGCTGCACCAATTATCTTTGAAAGCAAATTGGTTTTCGCAATTGTCCTTGCCATGGCTGGTAAGGTAGATATACATGATCAACTTTCTTTGCGCAAAACTGAAAAGACCTGCTGGACACAGCAACAAAAAAAAGGTGTACGCGGAAGCATCAGCACTAACGTGCTACTATTTATTTCGCTGAAAAATGCGTCATGCACAGGCTACACATATAAGCATATACATCAGCAGCGTTAGATGGTGTCGGTAGGTTGTGCAGTACTGCCCCTGCCTACGTATATGTTGCTTTCTCTTCACCGCAACAACTGGTTGCTTGTTTGCGCTCACATTCAGTATATATTTTTTCGTTGTGCTTTGTTCTCACAAACCAACAGCAAATCACCCCAACTTTATTTTACTAAAAAATCATCATGTGAACTTCGCCGGGTTACTGTGACCACTGCTGCTGCTGCTACTGCTTCCTTGTCACTTTGACTTCTTGACCAATCCCTGACTAAACATAAAAGAGAAACTATAAAACCTCTCTTCTCAGTGTAACATACTTAGAATGTGGATAAAGGGAGCCTCGATGGAGCTAGCTTAGTATTGAGCGCTTGTTGTGCTGCTGCCAGTATAAGCGTCACTATATTTATGGGCACACGCATGTGCACATTCCAGAAGAGCTCGGGTGTTGAACAATCACGCGGAATGTTTGATATATCTCCTTAATCTTCTAACTAGGGTGGATGGCGCTAAAAGGCGCCTCAACAGTCATCGCAAGCTTGACGACCCCTGGAAGAGCATGGAAAGTATCGAGGACAATATGCTCGCACTGAGCAAACTGACTTTATGTATGCGGCGAGACCACTTGCCTAACCAAAATGCTTTGTAGGTGCGCTTCATTTATTCTGGAATAGACTGAGCGCAAACGGACAACGCAAAAGTATATCGTTCCCTATTCTTGTGTGTTAGGCCATTGTGCTGAAAACAATTTCATTGCTCCAACAAACCACGTTATATCTGTTGTTTTAAAAGAAATGTCAACGCAATCTAACAAACGACGGAGATAAAGCTAGTCTATCCATCCACCATTTCTATATGCCTGTGCTACCTTCAGGCGTTTTGGTAAGGTTTCGGTAATGGCCAGGTATATATATATATATATATATATAGATATATATATATATATATATATATATATATATATATATATATATATATATATATATATATATATATATATATATATATATATATATTTATATAGTGTAAAGGGTGCACGTGCCGCCACATTGTGGAAAAGGCAGATTCTCGTCACTAACAAGGTCCGCTCTCCTCATCGTAGGTTTATGGGGGGGACGTAAGGAATCGTAGTGGGCTTGTTTCTTTCTTTTTCGCGGTGTGTCTAGAAAAAGTGTTTAAAATTTTCGAATACTTCGTGTACTCAATTATAACGCAGAATACTGGACAGATATTTAACTTTATCTTTGCACTCCCACTCCCTCACAGTTTCTTTTTTTCACATTTTTCAAGCGAACAGGTGTAGCATTCTTTTCAGTACAGAATTGTAGTCAGCTTTTCTCTTGTTGTTGGTGAAAATGTTTTGTTTACGCATGTATAAATATTGATTTTAACTTCGCGTTTTGCTTCCGCATCATTTAAGGCTACCTTTCGTTACTTCTCCAATTGCAGAAATCTCATTTACGATGGAGCCATATTACAAACTACCTTGCACGCTATTGTACACGGATTCTTCGGCCAGGCCTGCTCACCGATTTTCTTTCTTTAATAACGTCGCGCACGCCGCTAATGTTTTATACATCCCCTCCTGCGTTCGTGAGAACGAATAACGCATTTTCGTGTTTATGTTCCTCGCCCCTCCAGCCTTCCATTAAAATGTATCCCTGAGAATTCCTTCGGAGAAGGTACCTCGGTTAATAGCTCGCACCGGCGATTTGATTTCTGAGATCGCATAGAACAAGGCATTAGCAACATTACGGTTTTATTCTCAATAAGATTTACCCTGCTTACAGTGTATGTTTCCCAATTCCAAGCGTTGATTTTCGTTTCGGCGAATGGAGGGGAACTCTGTTTTGAACTAACGCAGGGGTGGTGTCTGGAGAGGTAAAAACTGAAATAAAAATAATAAAATAAACCTTGTTCGAGCTCTAGAAATTGCTGAAACACGCTTTCATTTCGTTCAAGCAACCACTCTTGCTCCTTCAGGTTGACGATAAGATTATTTCGCAGAAAAGCTAAAAAGAAGGGCGGGGATAATTTCGCATTCGCAGTTGCATTCAGCCGCGCGTGGCGCTTTTTCAGAGAATTAGTTTGTGAATGCCGACAGTATTGTTTTCTTTATTCGTGCGACGTGAATAATAGACGTGCTGCGATTAGCAGAAGCGAGAAGAGAAAGCAATACGTTTGAAGGAATTTGTCGTAATGTTATAAGTTGATTTGTTAGTATTAGTGAAAAGCGCGTAATGATTGTTACTTGAGACTTTTAATTGTGTGTTTCTATACTTTCTCTGTTGTGATTTAGTGCACTGGCTCATATTTCCAACTTATAAGGATTCAAATAAGTACAGTAATATATCTATTTTTTGCAGCAAGTACATATGTACATATGTACACGCATCAAAGTATAGCTTTTCAACGGCTGCTTGGCATTTTAGTACCTTCTGAACAGTGCGTATGAGAATGCATATTGTTATGTTTTGCCATCACTGTGCACACGCAAGTTGCTTAAGCGTGATTCGTCAAAGCATTTATGTGTGCTGCATATTATATATATATATATATTATATATATATATATATATAAAGAATAAAGGAGCACACTTACGAAAATTTGATAATTGTTTATCAAATTTTCAAACGTAGAGTAAACAATTATCAAATTTTCGTAAGTGTGCTCCTTTATGCTTAATTATATTTGCACCGGACCCACAGAAATTTTTTTTTGAATCTTATATATATATATATATATATATATATATATATATATATACCGATAGAACGTGTTGAGTGTAAATTAAGCATACAAAAGAATAAAAAAAGATCAGTAAATTCATGCGTTTAACCTGGTTTATGTGCCCCAAAGTCATGCTTCATAAATATGCTCAGACACTACTCCTGCTTAAAGTAGGGATACTTTGGTGCCGTATTGGCCGCTACAGAGGCATGGACATGTACATAGTGCCCTAAAAATTACTTTTAAATGCGGAGCATTCATTTGCGTGCTGCAGACAATGTCAGCGTTTTTATCTATCTATCTATCTATCTATCTATCTATCTATCTATCTATCCTATCTATCTATCTATTCGTCTATCTATCTATCTATCTATCTATCTATCTATCTATCTATCTATCTATCTATCTATCTATCTATCTATCTATCTATTCGTCTACGTCTGGGTGCTCCTAACTTGCGGCAGACCAAAAGTAGAACGGAGGGTAAGAGGGTTGGACGATTACAACTAGACGCTGTTTATAACATGAATTATGCGAAAAAATTCGGCATATCCCACCACCTGGGAATCGACGTTTTGCGAAGCATCGCGGAGGGGCAGGTGACCATGTTGCAATTTTTTATTGAGCAACACATCATGCATTTGCACGCACAGACATATTTTGAAGTACTGCAGTGTTTATATACCAGTTTGTTTGCACTTGCGAAACGACGCCAACTGGAACATGCGTATTAACAACACTAGAAGCTCATATGAAGTGCTGATGCTAGCGAAAGATGGCCCTGGACACTGCTACATAAATCAACTTCAGCGCATGACAACTAACCACAATTGACGTTCACCCTACGTGACGGCTGTATCAAAGGGGTACATATGTAATGTTTATAAAATTGGTAGGCAGCACTGCAACCACTATTGACGTTTCACGAAGATTAGCGTCTATTTGAAAAGTAGTTCCGAGACCTGGCGTAGCTCTGTGGTATAATGGTTGACTGCCACGCAGAATGGTTGGGTTCGATTACAGCTGAGACCCTGACATTTTATTCGTTGAATTCGCTCAGTCTACGCTACTGATATCGGCTATTTCTTAACGCTCGCGCGTTAAAATTGCCCATATGTGTTCTCGTCGTTCTTGGGTAATACTAAGTGTCATCACCTGTGTCAAATACCTGCGTACCAGCGGCACATAGCCGCCCATGTGTATGTCCCACTGTCTGGCGGGAACTGTTTAAACGACGCACGCGACAAGATTGTGACATTATTCATGTCTTGAGCAGCGCGTCATATTCCTCAAACCATCGTACCATCCCATGCTAATTTTGGTTCACGTCAGGTTAAGGGGGTGACCACGAGAGCACCCAAAACATAAGCGGCTAGATAGATAGATAGATAGATAGATAGATAGATAGATAGATAGATAGATAGATAGATAGATAGAATAGATAGATAGATAGATAGATAAAAGTCACCGAAGTTTGCTAAGAAATGCTTCAAATTTAAAATCCCGTCACGTACAACCTCAAACTCTTTCCTCCAGATGCCTGCGGCACACGCCTATATACCACGGGCCATGGTATGCGGGTATGTGACAGAGGTGTATGACAGTTTATATATGCCCAGAAATGGTCAGAACAATTCAGCTTGCCGCTTCAGCTGTTTGTAATACCCATATAGCTTTCGGATCGTCACGCAATGTGAGCAACTGGATATATAAAACCCATGGGACTGTTGAACCCACGTGTGAGTGCGTACAGCATTTGTACATATACTTTCGTCATTTCGTAACGGTTCACAGAGAAAACAAAATTACCCGCCTTCATCTTTCCTCCACAGGCTTCGCAATACATCGATTTCCATGGTACGGGGGATCTTTCGAATATTTAGCTTTTCAGTACGAGTTTTAGTTTTAGAGCGCCGCAATCTGATAATGACATATGCAGCAATTGAAGAATTTTCCTTACTCTTGTTCAGTGGCACTACATTGATGCGCAAATGAGAAAGGCATAGACGTGGGTGTTTCTGCCTTTCTTCCCGTTTCAGCAGCTGCCCGGAGCATCTAGGAGCGAACTCCTCAGCCTCCGATTTCTCAGTGTTGTGATTAATAGCCTACCAATATTGGTGTCAGAATACTTACACCTGGTGTTTTAAACCAGTTTTATTGAAAATAATTGGATTCTTCTAAAAAAGATGCCGGCTTTTGAAAGCTTGAAAGAGTTTTGTCTTGGACTGCCATAACTAACAATTTCTAGGTTTTTAGCTCTATATAAATAGCCCTCTGTGTTCTAGTTCGCAAACAATTCTCGAACCTCCGACCGAAAATCTTAAAAACGTTTCTTTGTAACGTACTTACGCCATGGCCAGGAGCCGGTGACTCCGTCAGGCTTACTAATTAGAGAACGCGAGAGCAGCGAACACCTTGGACGGGGTCGAAGATTAAACTACGTAAAGTAAGCGAACTGCGCTTTCTATAGCAAGCTTATGGCGAGGACAGATTTTCCTCAACCGGTAAGTGTACATCTCAGCACGGAGTGGAAGTGTGCTTAAGAAATGGTGTTGAACTTCGTACGTACCACTGGTTTCGCCCCTGGGATCGAACCCGTATGTGAAAGCATCTTGAAGACCTAACATACGACTATGTTAAGACAAAACATACATACATACATACATACTACATACTACATACATACATACATACATACATACATACATACATACATACATACATACATACGCAGTACATACATACACACATACATAGACACACGCATACATACTTACATACAACACACATACATAAACACACACATACATACATACCTACATACACGCATACATACACTACATACCTACATACATACATACTACATACATACATCATACATACATACATACATACATACATACATACATACATACATACATACATACATACATATATACATACATACATACAACATACATACATACATACAGTACATACTACATACATACATACATACATACGCAATACATACATACACACATACATAGACACACGCATACATACTTACATACATACACACATACATAATACACCACATACAATACATACATACATACATACACGCATACATACAACATACATACTACATACATACATACATACATACATACATACATACATACATACCTACATACATACATACATACACATACATACATACATACATATATACTACTACATACATACATACTACATCATACATACATGCATACATACCTACATACATACATACATACATACATACATCATACATACTACATAATACATACATACCTACCTACATACTACATACCATACATCATACATACATACATACTACTAGAGCCCACCACTCGCAGTAATACAGCGGTTACGGTGCTCGGCAAATGTCCCGAAAGTCACGGGATCGATCCGGCTGGACGGTTGCAATCCAACGCAGGCAAAATGCCAGACATCCGCGCACAGTAGGGCAATATTTCCTGTTGCCCACCGCTCCGCCAAGCCTCATAATTATATCGTAATTTAGGACCATGAAACCACAGTTATAATTGCATATTAGATTTATTATTACATATCTTATTCACGCATATGAAAACAGAGCAATTGCTGCATATAGTAAATTGTTGGAACTCCACCGTAGCTATTGTACAGTTGTACAGAACTTGTGAATGTGAATTCAATAAACAAAGATTGATAAATTTCATACGCGCACCTATGCTCTTACGCATTTGCATACTCACAATTGTGTCTAGAAAAAGTTTATTTATCATGGGACGCAATCAAACCTAAGGAACGAGCGCCTGTACAACAAGCACTTAACAAACACATGGCAAAGCACACATACATTACACATTTAAACAAAAGTGTCCAGTCCGTAGGGTGTCCATAGTTCATGGTACTAATAACTACATACACTACATATATACACTAAGCACAATATGGACAATAGTACATGATGATAGTATACAGAATTTACAAGACTTGGTGAAAATGTTAGCAAATATGTACAATGGGTATCATATTCGTAAAAATTACTTAACTTACAACGTTTAAAATGAAGTGCATATATACAAGAACTCGCACTTATATGGAGCATACACGAACGCATAGAAACAGTAAACACATACTGATTACATGCACTAATTAGACATTGACAGGGGACCTGGCTATAGGTACCAGGCCTGGTGGAAGACTAATCGAACACGTCTGTCAACTACGGAAGGAAAGCTGCACGACCATTGTCGCAGAAATTCTTCCTCCCCGAGGAAGAACAATTCTTCCGACAGAAGCGATAAGAGTTCAGAGTAGAGGCGTTCCAGAACCGGAAAGAGAGCACGTCGACGATGACCTGCCGCAACAGCCTCGCACATATGGACAAATCTGCTGCGCGTGTTGATAAAATGCTACTGCCGTTGAGTAAAATGCAGCCACTTTAAATAATTGCATTGTAGAATTAGGGCGTGCATCTGGTAGTAAATAGCGTATCTTGATGTCTAAGAAATGGAAAGCAAAATCACGCGCGGGGCACTGATCACCATGCAACAACCGAAGTAAGAATCGTAGGGCAAGCAGCCAGCAGCGAACGGAGACGGATGGGAACGCGAATCCACCGCAGTTGCTCGGTTGGCCCAGAGCTGCTCGGGAAACCACCTCTGTTCCACCCGACCAGAAAAATGAGCCAATGAGGGATTGCTACGACCTAGTGATTCGTAACGGGTGCTGTACGACATGAGATATGTGCCATGCACGACCACAAAACCCCGTCTGAGCTAAATACCCTCTTTCGAGCATCGGTAAATCATACTCTTGTTCTTCCCGGACGTGTCGGTTTTACACCTTCGACTACTGAAACCCACAAGGAGGCTGATATGCCGTAGCAAGTATCATCAAGCCCCAAAATGCGAATGGAGTCCACTTTTTTGAAGACCAAGAAAGGGACTTAGGCAGGCGCCTGGGGGAACCAATGAATAAATATTGACATTTGAAAAGTTTGGTTAATAGAATTTTATTTCTGCAAAAATCACACGTACAGAGAAGACATTATGTGTTACATTGTTCGTTCCCAAGACATTGCTTGCCATTTAGGGAAGAAGCCCCTCAAGCGGCATCCGTTCATACCTCGTAGCAGTGCGTAACATGACTTACGCTTTGACTTGCAAGGGGGTGCCGCTGGGAGAGTTTCCTCCTGTGCGTTGTTGAACAACAAAAAATTCGCAGCGTGCACGTTAACTAAAATCTGAATTCTCCTGTCTCTCATTCCCCATTGGCGGCCATTGGCATTTACATTGAGCACTATCTGACAAGAAAGGGTTGCTATGTTGTACTCGCTGGGCGTAACCTCCTTGTTTTTAGAAAGGTTTAGCGAGCGTTGGGCCGCAGTGCCATGAATACGGTGAACTAGTATATATTATGAACTCGACGTGGTTAAAGGTGGGAAGTAGACACGAAGAGCAAGCCGTAAGAAAGTGTGCGCATGCCACGTTCTCGTTTAGTTCTTGAATGTCCGCTGAATGCGGTGCTTCTATATGCGGAATATATGGTGAAAAGAAGCGAAATGGTGGTACTTGGAGTGTGGACTACATGGACGAACGGACAAACAGACAGATGCATAGACTGACGCAGCATGAATGGCTGCACGGACGGATGGACGCATGGACGGACGCAGGAGCGGTGCATGAACGAACGCAGGCATGGACGCACGGATGGACTGTGGACGCATGCACAGACGCACGCAAGGACGTTCTCGAACCTCTGACCGAAAATCTTAAAAGCGTTTCTTTGTAACGTAGTTACGCCATCGCCTGGAGCCGGTGACTCCGTCAGGTTTACTGATTGGAGAAAGCGAAAGCAGTGAACACCTTGGAAGGGGTCGAAGAATAAACTGCGTAAAGTAAGTGAGCTGGGCTTTCTATAGCAAGCTTTGGGCGAGGACACATTTTCCTCAACCGGTAAGTGTACATCTCTGCACGGAGTGGAAGTGTGCTTAAGAAATCGTGTTGAACTTCGTACGTACCACTGGTTTCGCCCCGGTGATCGAACCCAGATGTGAAAGCATCTTGAAGACCTAACATACCACTATGTTAAGATGAAGCATACATACATACATACATACATCATACATACATACAACATACATACATACATACATACATACATACATACATACATACATACATACACATACATACATACACATACATACATACATACATACATCATACATACATACATACATACATACATACATACATACATACATACATACATACATACATACATACATACATACATACATACATACATACATACATACATACATACATACATACATACATACATACATACATACATACATACATACATACATACATACATACATACATACATACATACATACAACATACATACATACATACATACATACATACATACATACATACATCATACATACATACATACATACATACATACATACATCATACATACATACATACATACAAATACATACTAATACATACATACATAATACCTACATACATACATACATACATACATACATACATACATAACATACTTACAAGAGTCCACGGCTCCGCAGTAGTACAGCGGTTACGGTACTCGGCCGATGTCCCGCAAGTCCTGGAATCGATGCGGCTGGACGGTTGCAATCCGATGCAGGCAAAATGCAAGACATCCGCATACTGTGCTATGTCATTGCAAGTAAAGAACCCCAGTAGGGCAATATGTCATGTTGCCCACTGCTCCGGCAGGCCTCATAATTATATTGTAATTTAGGATCGTGAAACCCGAATTTTAATTGCATATTAGATTCATTGATACATTTCTTATTAACGCAAGAGAACAGTGGCTGCATATATGAAATTGTTCAAACGTCACAGGAGCTATTGTACAAGAACTTGCGAATGGGAATTCAATAAACCAAACATGATGAATCTCATACACGCACCTATGCTATTATGCACTTGGATATTTAAAATTGCCATTTTTCAATGATGCTTCAAAGTTATTGGCTTTTAGAAACATTGTTGCGGTTATTTTCCGGCCCCAAACACCTTAGTTTCTTTCATGTTCTCACTCTGTGTCATGTTTGAAATGCAAACCACAAAATCACAAAGCATTGGAATCACGGAGGCTTCCCAGAAATGTTTGCCGGCGTTGCACAGCTGGTGTCTGAAAGGAAGCTTTACGTACGGCAAGCCACATGTCTTTGCAATAGACCGCAAATACATTACTTAAAAAAAAAAGAGAACGATCGTAGGGAAGCAGCACTATCGTGCCTATACTACTGCGACGTTGCGAACTTCCCCAGAAATTTAAATGCAGAATTTATATGGTAACGAACGATACTTCAACATCGGCTCAGATCACTGGTGTGAAGGCCGACGGGGTTGCCCCAGAAAATCAGCAAACGATGTGCCGGGGGTCGCGATGATATAGCTCCTGCTTTATTTATCCCTTGCGTTTGTTGAAATCCTCAAGCAAAGTTCTAGCAGTCTGGCCAAACTTATTATACAGACACGATTGAAGATTTCATTCAAGATTCATTTATATTTTCCACAAACTTTTCAATATAATACGCGAGCCCTAAATATTTGAGCTGGAGATGCGCCATACTTTTTTCGCTCGCGAAGTAAAAAAAAAAAACGGGACTACGCGTCTCATTAGATGTTTGCATCAGCCGAGCCAGAATGGTACACACGATACGTTTTCTGGCTACGAAGCTTCATTTAAACTTGTAAGAACTCGTTTTCACGCTTGTCTGTCAACCAACAGCAGCGGAGCCGCATGTTTACTGCAAAGTAGCTGAGTGGAAAACTCCCCTTCATGCATTGACGACACGGTTGCAATGCTTGCGAGTATAAAACTTTAGCTGAGTAACTGTTAGATCTGCTTTTTTGCAGACTTCGACTTCATATTGCATACAAGACCTGTAGGAAGAGTGTTCGTCAATGAGTATTAAACTAGACAAGCTGCATCATATTCTTTGCTTTTTCTACACCACCTGACCCAAATTCATCGTTTACTTTTAGACACATAATATTACCGAATTGTTAAGGCTTATTCAAAGCATTAGTTCGTAGTTGTTTAGAGCCAAACTTCTGAGCTCACTTCTAGTCGCTCTTTCATGATGTCTTGACACCCAAAAAAGCCAGTATGAGAGAAACGGTACCTGACTCACTCTAATCAAACATGCAAAAGGTAAACAGTGAAATGATGACGCCGTATCATAACAAGATGGCGAAATTGTCATGTTCTTGCGCAGCACTATAGAGATCCATGAACAGAGATTTTTGTCGGCATAAGACAAATAATTTGTTGTAAACTATGAGCAAGGTAACGTCTGCCTGTGCCACCAAACGGCTTTTCCTTGACTCAACCAATGTCTGCTTGAATCGAGAGATATGACAAATGTAATTACAAATACTCCAACAAGTTCAATTGAATAAAATTTGACGTATTCGAAATCAGTACAATGCATTCCTTGCAAAAGCTAACTTTGCAACTACGGTGAACGTCAGCAGTGGATGAGTCAAGCATGTTTCTAATGACATTTTTAAAGTAGTCCCAGAGCTGCAGTATTGCGTTACGGTTGACAGGTGGATAATACTTGTGCGACAGTCAGGAGATACCACTCTTGACGTAAGTAGAGCACCACATTCTGACGAATGTTACATGGAAACCTAATCTTATCAAGGCGCAGATACTCCACGAAATCTCTCAACATGGATAGGCCTTTTGTGTGAACAAGTTGAACTGAAGGAGTATTTGCATATGAATGACTCATTCATACAGCGCGGCTTTGACACTTTCCTTCCGAAGATCGATTACATAACATCCCAGGAGCTTTTCCCTGCAAACTGTATATTTATAGGACCAATGGTGAGCATTTCAACCATGACAGTCTATGTACCACGCAATAATTGGAGTTCCAGAAATATGGTTTTATATTATTTACGAACTTTTTAAAAACTAAGTAAAAAGCGTTTAATAGGTGGCTAACATTATTCACCATTCTATCAACCACACATTAATACAGGTTTCCTTATGTCGCATTAAAAGGATATGAGAAAGAAGCTGTTAGCGCGGTTTTGTGACCGTAAAATAGCGCGAAAATGAACGATCAGAAGGAACAGAACCAAGTATTGACTGCCGACAATGCGCTTGAGCCAACAAGGCGTCTGATTGATGCGTTGGGTTTAGCGTCCCAAACCTACCACATGATAATTAGAGACACTGTACTGGAGTGCTCCGGAAATTTCGGCCACCCAGACTTCTTTAACGTGCATCCAATATGAGCCCATGGACCTGTAGCATTTTCGCCTCCATTGGAAATCCAGCTGCCTCAGCCGGAAGGCGATCCCATGACCTGCAGGTCAACAACCGAGTACCTTAGCCACTAGACCACCGCGGCGGGCCAACAAGGCGTCTAGAAATAAACAAATCAAAAAAAACAAAAAAGATGTTGAGAAATATAGAAAAGAAGGAAGAAAAAAATGAACGAATGAATAATTGTAAAATCAAAGAGATATATCTTAAAGAAGGACAGATAAAAGGAAAGAAAAAGGAAACAAGTAAGGAAGGAAGAAAGAACGAAAAAAAGAAGGAAAGAAAGATGGAAGGAAAGAAAAATATCAATGAAGAAAAAAAGAAAATGAAGAAAAAGAAAAGGAAAAAGAAGGAAAGAAAAAAATGAAGTAGGGAAGAAATAAATTACTATAGGAAGAGAAAAAGAGAGAATCGCATGTCCGGGATGCACGCGCCTTCGCTTGCCCCCTTTTTTCAGTTTGAGGGAGGCCTCCTCATTTGTTATAGTTCATTCTTTGTTTCGCACTCGTCAGGCTCTACCACGTGCATTCGAGGTTATGTGCAAGAGGTTTCGTTTGTAATATATTAAGTGTATCGTCTCATTCTTTCTTGTTAGTTGGCAAACTTCCGAGCACGTTGACACAAAAGTCAGCGTGCAAAATGACTAAGCAGAAATAATGATATCTTATAGTATGGAATACGTATTGCTGTAAAAGCAAACTAAAGTATATTTTTTGCTAGTAAATTATTCATCACTCGGAAAAAGCCATACAAACACATTAGTTGTAATTTACTCAATCAACTCAACAGGGAGCTTTCAAGCGAGCCTTTTCAATTAAGTAACCATCTTCGATCGCGGTGTTGCAAGCCAGCAAGAGCACTAGTGTTCTTACTGAGTGTCATTCTTCAAAGTACTTCGTTTTTTTTTAGAGAAGGAAGAACCCTTTTTCGGACATTCGTTTTTATTGGTTACTCGAGTTAGATGGACGGTTATTTGCATGAGTCCAAAATTACGATTGATGGCACAGCTCTAAAGAGCATCCCGTTTGCCCAACCTGTTTTGGCGCGTCTCTCATGATGTACTGAGTAGTATCGAAAATTGGGCAAGTTGGTAACTGTTCATTCTTCAAGGTAAACGCGCGAAAAACGAAGAAGTAGCACATTTCCCCCCTCAGATATTATATATTATTACCTCTATGATATAGTAATAGTATAGTATCATTAAATCCAGATATAAATATTATTACTTTTTGTTTTCCACATCTAGCTTCACTCTATTGAGCGACAGCTGTACAGCTTACGAATGAAATCACTAAACTCTCTACCAATAGGGCTGCGACAGGAAAGCGCCTTTCATCGTAGCTAAAGCACCGCAAGCGTAATCCAAAGGCCGTGGGTTCAAATTCTACCAATGTAAATGCTGCGTATTTTCCCACACAATTTCACTTCAATTTGCGTAAGGATTGCCACACTAAATACCTCAAATATTGTCGCCAGTGCTTTACTTGGCCTGATGTATGCAATGGTGTTAGACCAGTTACGGTGCTCAGCTGGTAACTCGAACATCACATTTTCGACCCCGACCACGGTGGTTGCTTGTTTTGATAAAGGCGAGATGTTTTGGTCCCTGCAATGTCCGATGTCAGTGTACTTCAAATATCACACGGTCCAAATTTCAAGAGTCCGCTACAAGGAGCCTCATAATCATATCGTGTTTTTGGCAAGTAAAGCTTCAGATAATGTTAATATTATTTGTAGTATATTAATACTTTGAGGTGTATTATTATTATTATTATTATTATTATTATTATTATTTAGTTGCGTAAAACAAAAAAACAGCAGTTTGAAAAATGTCATCTCCTTCCCCTAATTGTTATAAAATCATATCGAGGGAATAAATGACGTTTGATGCTGCCAAACCACACCATGAAACACTATTAAAGTGGTTATTATGTACCCAGAAGAAGTTTTGTTTACGCGAATACAGCTTCGATCTTGGCACCGAAGTGGGTCTGGTACTGGCGCCGAGAAGTGTTTGTTGTCTGCGCCTTACAGGGCTCGCTGGTCGTTGGTAAGTTCCTGAAGAACTAGGCAGACCAGCTCAACCCAATGAGGACAAAGATTTGTGTACCTCTGTCGCATTCGTCTTTCATAGCACCGTTATTTCGAAAACGTCAACGAGCCATTGTAAAATCATTGCCTCCAGCGACAATTACTGTTATACACTTTAACCTCACTTTAAGCTTCACTCTTCCCCTGAACTATCTTTTACAGCACGCTATTTTTGTTAGGTATGATAGCCTTCCCCCCACCCCCCTCGCACACGGGTCGTAATCTGTAGTCTGGAAGTTTAGATGAGAGTTAGTTTTAATTTTTCTACAAGAAAACATAAAGAAAAGTTCCAGTTTCACCAACCTCATTCACAGCAAGGAATGTGGGTGAGGTTCTGTTGCATATGACAGGAAATGTTTCGACGTTTTGTTTTGACACTCACAGAGAGAAACCATGGCACTCTGGATACGGTCGCATTCCGCTCGCCCACACCGAAGGATGTAATGTGTCCTCGAGGAGGCGGATAGAGAGAGAAATGCCGTATGCCTGCTGTTACAGGCGTAATTTGGCACGACCCGTGCCAAGCGATGCCTTCTTTCTCAAAGTGAAGAAACGGGTAGCGAGTGGAGGGGTTTGGAAACGCGGCTGTGACGGGTAGACCCTTGAGCGAATACAAGTGCCGCTTTCACGTTTCCTGGGCGAACGTCTAATGCGTTTCCACTTGTGTCACCATCCATATATCTTGGCTTCGTTGTCTGTGGCGGACATGACAGAGATATCGCAGGTGCTACAAGAAAAGCAAGATATAGAAAGTGAGAGTGTGAGAGAAGTTACAGTACACACTAAGAAAAAAGAAAAGCTTGCCTCGTAATATAGAGATGGGTAGAAGTATCGTTGCTTTTTAAAAGACAGAAAAAGTATACAGGGCGGATAAGCGTGGATAAATGACACGACAGTAGGAAATGTACGCGTATATATGTGACAAATAAAGCTCCGGGCAGCGTGCAAACGAGCACGGGGACGCAAAACACAAGCGCACTTTCGGAAGCACTTCGATTTTCTTCAATTGCCACAAAGCTCGAATCGGGGTTACAAAAATCAAACACACCCTCTCCGAGTAAATGTTTGCTCAGCAAACGAACGTCGAGCGAAAACGGAGCCGTGCTAGCGCAATGCTGAAGATGGAACCAGAAAAGAGGAAACTGTGTCGAAAAATGGAGACTCAGATGAAAACAAGAGGAAGAAACGTCCAGCTGCACGCGTATGCATGTTGGAAGTGTGCTTGAGTATCTCTATAACCAATGAAAGGCTGACTTTCACTCAGTACAGAACATGGGGATAACGCATAGTCAGGTCTGGCTTTAAAAAATTTTGACCTAATGTCTTTAATTTCCTTTGCTTTGTCTTGCAGCAAGGTGTAACAATGTACAGGCTGGTTCAACATATTTAAAGCGGTAACGCAGAAAATGAGAAACACGCACAAAATCAAGTAGGCGATTGTTTGGCTACGCCTGTCAGTTATGTTCCCGACTTTTTTTTTTAAGATCTTGCTTTTAAAGCTCGCGCCCCGTCATGCGGCCGCCCTCGTGTGCACCAGTGTTGCAAGTGTACACTTCTCTAGTGGCCACTACTGTCACCTCTATGGTGATTCCGATATTGTTCACTAGATCCCGCGCCGCCACCAAGGCATCCGTTTTTGATGACCCGCGCGCTCACCTCCCCACGACTAGGTCACCTTTGTTCTCGTCGCTTAATAGGCACGGCAGCGTGTGACAAGTTCCTACGATGAGTGTTATGCCAGGTTACCGTTATCCTCTCAAGCGCCTTCACCTGCCTGCCCTCAACCCCGTTGAAGACCGCCTCATAGCTCTTCGTCTTCCACTTATGAGCGTTAGGCGTTTGACGCACGGCAGTGGCCAGTATGGCAAAAAGCGGCAGGTGGTTAACGTGCCGATCAACGTGGCCAACACTAGGCAGGAGAGACCGTGAAACGTGCCATACAACGCTACCTTTGACGTACACATCATGCGCATGTGTAGGCATGTATTCACCACCCCCATCGTCATCGCCACTGTCATCAGCGTCCTCATGCGATGATTGATTGATATGTGGGGTTTAACGTCCCAAAGCCACCATATGTTTATGAGAGACACCGTAGTGGAGGGCTCCGGAAATTTCGACCACCTCGGGTTCTTTAACGTGCACCCAAATTGGAGCACACGGGCCTACAACATTTCCGCCTCCATCAGAAATGCAGCCACCGCAGCCAGGATTCAAGCCCGCGACCTGCGGGTCAGCAGCCGAGTACCTTAGCTACTAGACCACCGCGACGGGGCCTCAAGCAATGATAAAAGCACTGAGAAATATAAATTGACTGCGTGGCGAATCATTTTTGTTTCAATCTTCTTCATTAAATCGGTACCGGAGCGAGCAGTGACCAGGAGGCAGCTGGAGGCGCACGCTTGAACCCCTCTGGCTGGCAAGACATCTTCCAATTACGCATATGAATGCTGCATGCATGCTACTTGTTCGCAATGATCGTAGCTTTGAACATGCTCATGACTTTGCGACTTCTAGTTCGACAAATTACCCGACTGAGAGGCAAAACTAAAACGCAAGATCCAGGTGAACGCGCAGCACGAACCAAGCAAAACTAAACAAGTTAAGCGGTTGCGCAGCCAGTCTAGGCGTCGCCACTAGACGGTGCAAGTAGGCGCCACGAAGGCAACACTAAAACTTTCGACGTCATCGTTGCCCGATCATAGTGCACTCAGCGCCTTAGACGTGGCCTTGACCCATTGAACGCTCCTTGCGCTCGAATTAGAATAACTTAACGTAACGGACACCATTCATACTTCACCAAACAACTTCATGCATACAAAGCAATGATATAAACACCATATCTCGAGTTTGATATTTGATGTCAATGCTCATTTAATATATGCATTTCCACAGCAAGAGTGAATAGCCATATTTCTCCAAAATTGCCACTTTCTCTCTGTTTATTAGACCCACTCAGATGTATCGAAGCCAAAATCTTTCGATTTTATATATAAAAACGCAACGTGCACTTACAAGAACTACTAGTAAATGCTGAATTGACAATAAAAAAATTGTAGATGCCGGTCTAAAATAATAAAAAACATACGACAAGCCATACAATTTGATGAGGCTCGCGGGATATGCCCCACAAAAAAAAAAACGTAAACGAAAACATTTGAATAGGGAAACATCAATTGATGGTGATGAAAAGTGATGATGCTAGGGTTCATGCTAAAGCGACATCTGCGAGGGATGTGATAAAATATGAAGCGAGTAAAAATCAAGACAGAGAAAAGCAGTAGCAAAAAATATACAAACAAATCGTTGTAGGTTAACACAACTGTGCAACCACACCGTCACTTGTGTGACAGGGCTTGCAATGTCGAGCGTTTGTATATGGAAAGCTGTTTCTGCAAAGCTTTGCATTTTTTTTTCTTTCATAATTTACCATCAGTAATGAGTAATGACATTGCACTTTGGCGGAGGTATCATCGCAGTACGCAAGGTGGACTTGAAACAGGCCGTATGGGAGTATGGGTATAATGGTATACAACATAGTTAAAAATAATAAAATGTTTATTGGAGCTTTCACACAAATAAGATATGTGGGAAGCAAACAGTCATTCATAAGTTGCCTTCTTAGCACCACATGCTGGACAGTTTGTATTGCCATTGCTTATGGGTATATCCCGTAATCTCTAGTGCCTGCCGCCGTTAGTCTGACACATGCGTATACAGTGAAGTCTGCAGTGAATTCCCACCTCAGTTTCCGGTAGTGCAGACGCCGACATAAAATATGCTCGACTTGGCAGCCCCATCCCCTCCCCTCCAGTATCTTTCTTGCTTCACTACCGCCGACTTACAAGCCGTTCTAAAATGCGTTCCTGGCCGATATGCATTTCATATACACTTTCGCAGTGTGGCTCAGTTCCTTGCGCACAAAGCAAGTAGGTGGCACGCTTTGCGGTGGTTCCATTTAAAAGAGTTACCGTCGTCCGGAAGTCATAATTCAAGAACATTCGTTTCGGAACCCCCGCGGCAAGCATTTTCTCAAGCGTTGCTGATGTTGCGCTGCTGCCACAAATGGTTAAAAATGTCCCTCAAACTCGCATGGTCCTCGGGCGGTTTCATGCCTTTTGTCATTGGATGCCCCACATCACCTCCCGTGGAAGCAGCACAGCTGCGTACACGCTCTACAAAACATATGCGACGTATTTTAAACTTTCCAGGCTTTTTATTGTCCGTAGCATCCGATTAAGTACTGTCTTTTGCTGCTACACTCTAAAGACATATTGAATAAGTCCACTACATGACCGCCGCGCGTGAAACGAAGAAAGGTTCACAAAATGACGCTACTGCATGTCCCGTATTATTATCGCTGTTTCAGTGCTTAAAGCAGCATATGATGACTTCTTAAAAAATTTTGACGCCGCCACAGACTTGAGTTGAGAACTTCTTCGCCTTCCTTTACTACCCTTTAGATGACTAGACGATGATGACTCCCCTCCTTCAATTCACCTGCATCGTGTGCACGCCTATGCTAGCTTGCATTTGAGTGATTTGACACCGGCATATCATTCCCGTGAATGAGTGTGCGAATGGCGCTTGTGCAAGCGCGTTCATGTGTAGTATGTGTAGCTGTAACCCTCTGTTGTTCGGGCGAGCACGTGGAGTTCATTGACGCCTTGCGAACACGGTATCCATGAAAACTTGTCTATGTGGAACGTTAAAGCAAAGGTGCTGGCGTATCGCACGTTCTTCGAGAAGCAGCCTTGTAGAAAATAAATGAAACTAAAATTTGGGAAACAAAGAGTTTGGGAAAGATGGAAGTGATTGCGTGCTCTTGGTTTTGAACTTTCAGTGAGCACGGCCAATCGTATATTCTCAGTACCGTCTAGAAGTGACGCTCAAGTAGTGATGAATGTTCTTGTTCGAGACAGGGTAGAGCGATTCGCAACAATTTCCCATCGCATAACCCTCCTGACAGCACTGGCATTTCAATCAGACACGTTCAGCACCAACAGCAGTGAATTTGAACGGTGTCGCCGCTTCATATGATGGTGGTGAATTGCACGGCTGCGTCACTATCCTGTGATCAAAAAAAAGAACTGCTGAATAAGAGCAAAAAAATTTAAAAAAGCATTGTATTCTCACTCTTTTTTTTTTTTTGGTCTTCTTGGCAGCATGTGCCTCCCCATGATTTTCTTTTGGAGAGCACTGCAAGAGTAGCAATTTGTTCTATATAGACAAAGTTTGAAAGGTGCTAACAACTTCAAGTCTTATTCGAGCGTTACTTTCCAAAGCGCACGTCTTGGTTCAGTAAAACTGTTTTCACACACACACGCACACACACGCACACACACACACACACACACACGCACGCACACACACACACACACGCACATGCACACGCACATGCACATGCGCACGCACGCACACACACACACACACACACACACACACACACACACACACACACACACACACACACACACAAAGAGAGAGAGGCGTGCGCAAGGGAAGCATAATCGCCCTGTCCGGGATTGTCCTAAGTGCTACAGTTTACTTTGTTCAAAGTGAATGAAGGACTTTATCTAGAAGGGCTAGCAAGGCCAGGCCCATAGGGTGCCACGGGCTTCTTACGTTATGGGCTATAGAGGACGATTCATACTCTTGAACCCCCCTCCTCCACGAATGAATCTTTCTAATATTGTCTTAATATTCAAACCACTAACATCCTAGTATATATTTACGTTTTTGTGTACGTTTTACCACCAGTTCGATGATGTGGAGATCGGCGGCTCTAAAGAAGCATACCTGCTTTCTTAGGAGCAGGAGGAAAAACTTTATTGGGTGAGTGAGCATGGGTCCTTTACCGACTCTGGGCCCCCACACGGCCATCACATTGCGCATACGTATGCAGACGACGCAGGAACGGGCACTGGCACCCTGGTTCACACAGCGGAGCTGTACATTTAGATCCTGTGACGCAAGGAGGGTCTTTTATGTGCTGATGTTTTCATATATGGAGTTAAGTACTGTTAACCACGGGCCTGATGTTTTCAGTAATGGAGTTAGGCGCAGTGTCTAGGGCTGGTTACAGATAATGAATGTGAGCTATATACCAAAGTGTGTCTGCTATTATTGGCTAGTGATGCCTAACGTACGCTGGTGTTGACAAAATAATGGCTAAGTGTCAGGTACTTTTAGGCTAAATCTGCTGAGTGATGTGATTTTAAATAGTGATGTCAAACTGTGTGACTACTTAATGTGAGAGGGTTTGCGTAATGTTTATTTTGCTTTATTGAGTTCACCGAGTTTAAGAGAATTATTGGCGAAGTGTTCTTGAGAGAGAGAAAGTTATTTCAATGCACATCTGGAGATGTTGGCCTGACATGTATTTATTACTGTATATCATAGCCATCACCCCGTACCTGAAAGTGTTCTTTAGTTTAGCAGTGTTTCACATTACTTCATCACATAGTACAAAAAGAATACACATTTGTGTATGGGTATGATGGGAGAATTAATAACTTTTTAAAGGCAGCTCGACCAGTCCCATCACCCCTAAACACAAAAAAGTGCAACGAAGAAGCTCCAAGAGGTGTTACTGCGAGCGTCTCTGTAGTAGCACAAACATCCCCGGTTAAAACGGCTTATTTTGTGGAGGCTTTCACTTCTACGCTGATGCTAGTACTCTCCTATTGGGAGAAAACTCGGCAGCGTAATCGAGATATAAGCGGGAGAAAGGGTAGACAAGGCAAACGAGGGTGCACTGCCGATCCATCACGTTTGGAGCAGTGCCTGCAACGAGAAGATGGAACCGCTGAAGCCTGGGACTACAGGAAACTCCACTCCGTGTCTTATGTTCGAAGCGTTTAAGCTAAAGCCACAGTCCACCGCCGCAGTCCTCAGTCAAGCATACCCTTATGTGGCTGTAGTATCAGAGACAGCGCCTCGCTGAAACCGACATTTGTGCAGCCTCAAATAAGCTTCTTTTTCTTCACTCTTACTTTTCATGCCAAGACTCCAATTCGTAGCTTTCACCCCGTCAGCGTGTGTGCACTAGACAAACTGCGTGACGTGTTTAGGACGCTTTTGTTGGCAACGACTTCGTGTTCTCGCATCAGTGCTGCGGTGTAAAAACTGCCTCGGAGGAGGCGCTCCAGGGCACTTGTAGTGGTTCATACTCGGAACGCGGAAAAGCTCTGCATCGTGGAGATTTTTTTTTTATTGTCGCCATTTCCGAACCTCGTCGAGTACACTACATGCGATATGCCCTGAGAACTATCAGGATGACGCGTGTACCGCATGAGGGGAGAAGTTCACGTTAAAGCACATGCTCTGGGGGGCCTTCAATCAAGCCCGGATTCTTACATGGCCAGGTAGGAGGCGGCCATTCACAGCCTTCTCCAGGCCGACTAGTTTTGGGCTGTCCAGCAGGCGCAGGAAGCGACCGACAGGCTTAGCTCGGTGACCTCGACGTGGTAGTTTTCCACTGCGCGCTAAAGCGCGTCCCGTAGGACCCCAATAAATTTATTTCAATCAATGAATCACCTCTTGAACCACGTGCCTGAACATTTACTGCTTTGCCGTAATAGCGGAGCCCCCATAAAACGTCTTGAAGGTGGCGCAAGGTGTTCATTGTAGTTTAGCTGTGAATCTCGAACAGTACCCTAAGCACGAAAGGGCACTGCTTGACGAGTAAACAACCAATTACTTATTCACTTTTTGCCACCTTTTTAAGCCCCGTGTTGTCAGTGTGGCACTGGGAAAGCTGGCTAATTGATTTCAGCGAATCAGTGAAAGACAACCATTCCACAATAAAGTGTAATGATTGAGTGATTTGCAAACACAGTTGTTAATAAAACACTCGGCAGAAAGAGCACAAAGCATTCCCCAAAATTAGCCGACCAGCGCACAAACAACACTGGCAGTGTGAGAAGTGAGAACAATACATCAACTTTCAGCATTATTGTACTAGCATTTTTAGCATGTATTCTTGATATGTAGTATGTGCTAAAGTTGTAGAAAGTGTGTACTTAGTTATGCAAAACACTTGTTCGACAAAGAAGAGCCGGAACACTGGGGGCTCATACATCCCCCCCAATATTCTTTCATTTGTGTGTGTAAATCTACAGGCACAGATGCAAACAACGTATGTACACATCAAAAGACGTTCTCTATCTTCGGGTGTTTACAGTTCAATCAACAAATAGCTTCATCGTCAACATTATTCTTATTTTTTTGTTATCATATTCATCAGATTCATTGCACCCACTGTAGGACAAAGATATCTGCCACGTTCCACCAGTCAACCCAGTGCTGTGCTTGCTGTGGCTGCGTTATACCTGCATATGCGTATTCTCACCAGCCGATTAAAATTACAAGACAAGAAAAGAGCAGATTGGGTCAGACGAGAAACGGGTGCTTAGGACATCTTAGTCGAAATGATAAAAAATAAATGGGCATGGGCAAGTCATGCAGTGCGTAGGCAGGATAACAGCTGGTCATTAAGATTAACAGATTGAATTCCAAGATGAGGCAAACGTGTGAGGGGGAGGCCGAAAGTTACCATGGGCAGAAGCGATTGAGTTTTTTTTTTCGGTTATATGCAGCTTAATCTCCTAACAACAGGCACTCTGGTGACTCAGTAAAAGTCAGGTTTCATCCGCTAATAAATAACAGTAAGCCACGCTTAGCGGCAAAGTCATCTGACCATGTCTACTGTCAAGGTTGAACAACATCAGCTTCTTAAAACCAAAGGCACACTCGTACAACGACATAAAAGAATGATTTCGCGTGAACATCAGCGATGTTACGGAACCAAAATTCTAGTTTTTTGTTTCCTTTAAAAAGTTTTCTCTTTCAAATGTTTAATCAATGCAAGATGGTTATACCCGGTGTGTGAATCTAAGTGACGCTTTTTAATAGCATTGATGATTATTATTGGTAACTTGCTGCAAAAACAAGAAGCCAGGACCAACCCTGGTGGTAGAAATTTCCAGACCCTTCCACTACAGCGTCTCTCCAAATCATATGGTGGATATGAGACCTTGAACCCACATATCAATCAAATAAGAATCTATGACCAGCTAAACGAGTCATCTCCTATACGTGACACTTAAAATGTAAAACAAATAAACTCAAGAACCGCGTGCTCTTTTTCAAAACACATCACATTTTATCTCCCAGGCGGTAATCATCATTGTTAAAAAATTCGGCAGATCCCACGTGCTTGGGAAACGACGTTATGCAAAGCATGCAGACGAAAGGTGTCCGTGTCGCTAATTTTTTATTGAGCCACACGTAATGCAATGACGCTAAATGTATGTACAAATGTTGCACGCACAGACATATGTTGAAGAGATGCCTTAATTTATATGACTAGTTGTTTGCGTTTGAGCAACGATGCCAATGGCAACATGCGTATAAGCAACCCCAGAAGCTGGTATGAAGCGCTGATGCTCGCGAGGATGCTGGCCCTGCACACTGCTTCATAAATCGACTTCAGAGCAAGGCGACTAATCACATTTTAGTTTAACCCGACGCGATGGCTGTATCAAATGTGCTCATATGGTATATTTGTAAAATGGGGTAGGCAGCATTGCAACCAGTATTGACGTTTCAGAAAGATTAGCGTCTATTTCAAGAGTGGTTCCGATATCTGGCGTAGGTCTGTGGCAAAATTGCCACGCGGAAAGCTTGGGTTTGATTCCAGCTGGGACCCTGACATTTATTCTTTGCATTCCTCGGATGGACACTACCAATGTCGGGTATTTCTTAATGCTCGTGCGTTAAAAATGCCCACGTGTGTTCTCGTCATTCCTGGGCAGATACTATGTGTGAATCACTTGTGGCACATGCCCGCATACCAGCGGCAAATATGAGGCTGTCGGTATGTGCCACCATCTGGCGAAAAGGGTTTGACGACGCGCGCGACGGGATTGTGACATTATTCATGTGTTGACCAGCTGATCATATTCGTCAAACCACATGTTACCCTCCCATGCTAATTTTGGTTCACGTTAAGCTAAGAGGGTGACCACGAGAGCACTTAAACGTAAGCGAATAGATAGATAGATAGATAAATAGATAGATAGATAGATAGATAGATAGATAGATAGATAGATAGATAGATAGATAGATAGATAGATAGATAGATAGATAGATAGATAGATAGATAGATAGATAGATAGATAGATAGATAGATAGATAGATAGATAGATAGATAGATAGATAGATAGATAGATAGATAGATAGATAGATAGATAGATAGATAGATAGATAGATAGATAGATAGATAGATAGATAGATAGATAGATAGATAGATAGATGCGCTCAAAGTCGCCGAAGTTTCCCAACAATTGCTTCGCATTAAAAAAAATCGTTTGACAAACCAGGCGTTCATGATCAGCGTCTTAAAGCGGGTGAACCTCTGTTTGGATACTAAAGAAAGAATATGCCAGACAAATGCTTGTTTCTTTATGTGGGAAGAAATGTGGGGACCACGAGGTAATTGCCGTAGTTAAATGCATTAGGGCACACAGCACCTGACACCTTCGGCGTCGCGAACCAAGCGGAGAAAAGTGGACGGTGTTTCGACTCGATTCATCGTTAAATCCGAAAAGAAACGCAAATGTTACCGGTCGAATAAAGAGAGAGAACACGCAATTCACATACGCTCTTTTCTGCATCACACCTCACGAATTCGGCCAGCCGCGTATGGCATCACCAGTGAGTCATGGCTGAATGAATTATGAAGCAGACGCTTCGTTATATGTATGGGTGCTGGTCCTTTGTAAGCATTCTTTCGAAGCAGATCTAATACACATATAGGTAGCATCCACAGTGCCGCATCACGCTTTATAAGCTCGCTATTAGGTGCGCTAAAACACGTGGGAATTGAGCCAAAAAAAAAAAAAGCCTCGAGTGAGTGGCGTATCGGCCGCCACTCGAGCCACGTGGAAGGAGCTCATCTTTCCGGCGCATTATCTGGCGGTGAGGGTGCTGGTATGCCAGTGAGTCCATACCGAACTTCATTGCTTCCACAAAGTATTCAAGCTGGTATCATCTGGGGCAAGCAGCGTCAACATCGATAGACTGGTTGTTGCATACAGCATCAAAACCAGCGATCTAGCCAGGCTGATGCAATCAACGGCATCTTTTTAGGTGCATCCTGCGCTACGCGCGCCAAGCCCCCTAACCCACGGGTACGATTGCAGCCAGTTTGATGCAAGGAATCCACAGGGCTCATAAAATAACTAAGCGGCGCGAAGAGAAAGCAAGAGCGGTTGAAGAAATCCCAGGTCATTGTCGCACCTCAGTGCGAGATCGATAAACTGACGACCTCAGTGCCGAATATGTAACGCCTCTGTTTACTTTGTACATAAAAGTTGGCTCAACTCACCGTTGCTTTGTTCGCTCCGCCCATCAGCTCTGCGCAGATACAGCCGTGAGCTAAGACACGCGATACCGAAAAGTGTTTTGGTGGGCTCCGATGATATGAGGTATAGCTCGATGCGTTGCTTGAATAAGATGCCTTGCTTGAGCGTTTGTACACAGTGGTGGCTGCAAGAAGAATACTTTTTTATAGCAAAAAGCAGAGGGAAGTCTGCAACTGGCATTTATAAAAGCTGCCACGAATGGCGCTTTTGCGAGCATGATAATAATGGGCAGTACATAAATTTATTTAATCTTCGTACTTCTGGTTCAGTGCGTGTTCGTGTGGCTTTGAGCTGTTTTGTCACAAAACGAAAACTGGGGAATGTTCAGCGGTTGCGCTTCACCACCTTAATTTTTTAGGCTTAACATTTCAAATCGGGTCACAAAGTTACAAAGGGTTCATTCTTTCCTTCTAAATAAGCCGAAACACAACAATAAACCAAGCCACAATTGCGATTCGCCGCCCGCAAGAATGAAGAGCAGACAAATACGTGTACTACCCACCATTTCCATGGTTGCTGAACGATCGCAGCGCCAAAGTACCTTCGTGTAATTTTAGGAAACTTTATGGCAAAAAAAACGCTTGCATACAGCGTTGCCAGGCGTTGTTCTATTGATGGTTCACAAGGTTGTTCTGTTGACTGCCTGTTGCAAAGGTTAAATCAAATACATTGCTAACGTGCTCGGCACAATCACCTTGATATTGCCACGCGCGTTTTTTTTTTTTTTGCACATTTGCTCGATTCGGTTTTTGCTCACAAAGCCTGGGTCAGGATTCCTCAGCGCAAAGTGCTCATCAATGTTCGGCAGCTTTCGCGATTATTGTAGATTGTTTTGTCAAGATGGCCCACTAGACACGAACACTCGAGATTATTCCAGAGCTTGTGGGAAGACCAGCAATAAGGCTGGAATATTCAACGACATATGTATAAATGCCACTGCGCATCGCCGCTTGTCAGTTGAATGATGACAGACGCGCCGTTTGCCGATACATGTGTACGTGTGTTGCTGCAATTTGACATTCAGTTTCCTGGTCTCAAGTTCAGCCGAATAAACAGTTTCTCGTGAACATCGAGTGTGCTCCCTTCGTTCTGGTCACGAGCCCGTGACAATATTGACACATATCATTTATGAACCACCCGCAGAAGCACGTACACATTTGAGAGCGAAAAAGGACATGTTTGCTGCTCTGGTTCTAGAGCAGACACTGACTCTTGGCATTCTCCCTATTTTTACCATATGACAATTCATAGCCTATGTGTCGTTTTATTCCTTTGTTCTTTTTAATGGCTTGAAGTTACGCAGATTAGTGCGTTGTTCAATTACGATAAATGCTTGTTCTTTTTTTTTTTGCATTAGCGCTTCGCTGGTACTACTCCCAAGCTGTACTCACTATAAATTTAAGTCACAACTCCGTCTCGCGTGCTGCTCCTCTTAAGAAAAGAACGGCGTGCTCACGTCCTACAGCATAATTTTGTGACATGTAGGTCCAACATTTTTTTTTTTTTTGCAATGGCACATGAAACGCGGCACAAACTTCGTAGGCAAACAGCGTTTAGGTGCTTGTTTATGGCATCATCTATGTTTGTCGCATCACTTGTTTATCAGTCATCTATGAAAACTTATCATTGCGTTTCACTTCGCCAGGGTCGTCAGCCTGCACTGCATGTTAGCCAGTCTGACGCCTTATCCTCGAAATCTGAAGATTGCGCTGAATACCACAAGTCTGGATTCTGCATGTAAAGACACCTCCCACGACAATAGCTGCTTCCACGATAGTCGCCCTAACAGCTTATATGAGCCGTTTTACGGCTATGCGAGTTGCCGGGAAGCCAAGAACCGACACGATGTTGAAACTGCCCGTGCGGAAAGGATTCACTTCTTGCGGACCGACCGTAAGATTATACTGCTGCGGTGAGGCACAGAGGACGCTAGCCTCCTAATGGAACAGCTTGATAAAAGTTGCTTGACGTAAACTTTAGCTTGCCAGCACCTCCGCTCGTGTGGGATGCTTCACCTACTAAACATTTTTTTTTCTTTTTTGTCTCTCCTTTTTCCCCAGAGTTGGTTGCCGCGTTGCGCAATAAAAGCTCCCAACAGACGTCTCACTTCGTTATGAAAGTGCCAGCGAACTGCAGTGGAATCGATTCGGGTTGCTCAGGCAAGCCCCAACTGCGCTGTTCGCAAGGCATTCACGTCTCAAGGGTGACGCAAGGAGCATTGTATGCAGTATCATCTACTGTTAGAGGGAGCAATCGAATGAGCACCTTTCATACGCCTGTACGTCTGTGAGTGTACGTGTGTGTTTGAAAACCATCTCAACGTGGCCATGTTATCTCCTGTGCCACGTCGTCGCTATAAAAAAGGGATGCGGGACACCTCAAGCTATCCAGCTTGGTCATTAACAAGACTGGGGAACTCGGCTAAGCATGACGCAACTTCGTCTCAATGGTTGTAGGGACAGTATATTAAAAACGTGTAGGCTTGTCCCACACATAGCCACGTATTAGATTGAAAAAGGAAAGAACCCAACAAATATGCTTCGATAAGTAGTAAATCCGAAAGCTAGACGTGAGCTAGCCATGAACGTGCCATCTTTAACAGCCCCCATTTGTGTTTAGAAAAAAGTGGTTAACGGTTTAGAGTACTAAGTACTCTACTATGGGAGAGCATAAAGCCGTCCCGTACACGATAGATGGAAGCCCAAGCCCCCATTTGTTCAGAAAGAAGAAAAAAATTCCTTATCAGTTAACCGACTTTTCACGATCTTCATCTCAAAAAAACGTAGTCGGAGGGGTATTTTAAAAATAAGTGTTGCTTTCTGTTGCGCCGCTTTTATCAGCACCTGAAAAAAAGAAAATGAGCCAACAAACCAACAAACCCACAACAAACAGTAAAGAAACGTAATAGTAATGTAACATGTACACCTTGCCAACGCAAGGACGGATCAGCTCCGTTCTGGGCTGCTGCGGATGAATACCAAAAACTACCGTCCCAGCGCAGATGCCTTCTTGGTCGGTCCCGCATGTTAATAACATCCCCGAGGGGATTATTATAGCACCGAGCGAGCCTTTTTGACAAGGTGCGTAGTTATTGAAGTTTTATTTAAATTCAATTCAGGTACATTCGCTCTGAGCGTTTTTTTTTTCAAAGCCGGTGGAGAACGAGCCTCAAGTATCCATGTCATTCTTACACAACAATTAGACTGAAAAAGGAAAAAAATCCAACCGAGATGCTTCGATAGGTAGTGAACCTGAATGCTATACAGCAAACTCGACGCTTATACAGGCACACATGTTATCACACTGGTCATGGGAGGCGTGACTCTCGAATCAGGTGCTGGGAAACCAATTGGCAACCCTGGACTAGGCCCGGCGAGCCGCTCTAGCCAGTGAAGCTCTGGACGAAGGGCTCACCAACTTTAGTTACTGACAGTACACATAAACGTTTATTCTCTCTAAACGTGAGTGAGGTGTTTTTTTCAAAATTTCCCGTGCCTGTACTTCACATTGCTTCAATTCTGAACTTCTACTCACTCTTCATTTCTACTTACACAATCACTCGCGTGCCACTTCACAAACTCACTTTCATTATTGATTAGCTCCGCAATCTCCTTTCTTATTTGCCTTCATGTTTCTTCACTATTTTTTATTTTTATAGTTGGCTTTCTTAGAAGAGTGTGTCCAAAAATAGTTAAATAATAGCGATTCAACAAAAACGCTGATGTAGCACCACTTAGTCACAAGAATGAACAACTACAATATTGCAAAAAGCACTTGTTGCATGCCTCTGCTTTTAAACAGGCTGTACAACAAAACACGCACTGTATGCAAACATTGCGCTACGACACCCACATGCAAGCCGAAGACTAAACGGAACAGACAGTGATACAAAGAAATGGCAGATCTCACGTACATTGCGAATCGATAATATGTGAAGCACTAATAAGAAATGTTGATATGAAACTTTAAAACCAGCACAACGTTACGAGGTGAACGTAAATGATGACGTACATGACTTTCGTGTCTTGATTATCATGTTTGGATGCGTCATTTACATTCGTCATCTAATCAAGTCACGTGATACTAAATTCAGTATATGTGGAGCTAGCGAAACAGCCGCGAGCACGCGATGAGCGTGGTATGTTGTCATGTTCTTACATGACACGAGTGTCAGGATTATCACGTTAGAAACAGTCGTATATGTCGTCATCTATTGACGTCACGTAACGCCTAATTTGGTACATGTGGAGCTAGCAAAATGGCCACGAGCGCATCATGAAGGGCCCAATATACTCCAATGTTGCGTTGACGCGCCGCGACTCTGCGTTAATAAAGCGTGAGCACTCTGTATACAGTCTGACGCCGGGCGCCACCGACGCGACCAGCGTCTGTGGGCGCGGCCCGAAGGCAACCGACGCGAAAAGCGACATGCTGCCTTTTGCGCTGATGCGTTACCCAGACAACACTACGTCTCCCTCTTTTCGTGACGAATGGACGCCAGATCGCACTGAAACGCGCATGCGTCAAAGCAACGCAGCGCGGTGCACGCCTGGAAGTATACGGCAGGACCGGCACCTGGCGTGGCAACACCTGCGTGACGCGATGAAATGAACGCCGGTGAGCACGCGCACCATGTCCCATCGAAATGTATTGGCGCCTTGATTGTGGCACGTAGTGTGTCATGTTCTCACATGACATCATGAGAGGGATGTCATGTTCTCACATGACACGCCTCTCATGATTATCATATTTGCACCAATCACATACCTTTGTTATCAGTTGGCGTCACGTAATACCAAATTCGGCATACGTGAATCTAGCGAAACGGCCGCGAGCGAATCATCAGCGTGGCATGCAGTCCTCTCGTTACATGACACGCATGTCGCAATTATCACGTGTGGATGTGTCATATACCTATGTCGTCCGTTCGCGTCGAGTAATAGCGAGTGTGGTACATGTCAAACTAGCGAAACGGCCGCGAGCGCATCATGGGCGTAGCGTGTAGTCGTGTTGTTACATGACGTGCATCCCATGTTTATCCTGTTTCTACCAGTGTCATACCTTCGTCACCTATTCACGCCCCGTAATACCAAATTTGGTATATGTGACGCTAGCGAAACGGCCACGAACTCATCATGAGCGTGGCATGTAGTCATGTTGCTACATGACACGCATGTCATGAGTTTCATGATGAAAAAAGCGCAAAAATACACACACTCAGACAGGACACAGAGAGCGCTTGTCTGTGTCCTCTCCAAGTGTGTGTATTCTTGCGCTTGTTTCAACATGAACCTTTACCAACACGCCCAACTGGCAGTAATCCTAAATGAGTTTCATGCTAGAGTCTGTCGCTTGTGTTCGCCATGCAGTCACACCATACCATACCAGTTTTGAAAGATGCCACGTGAACGAAACCACCGCAAGAGCTGCAGGACTATGAAATGTAAATCATGACATTCATAACATACATGTAGTGATTTTCATATTATGACCATTCAACTATGTTCTTCATACAGTCATGTTATCCCATACCAAGTTTCATATCGATACCATTATCGAAACGGCCAGGAGAACTAGAAGTCGTAGGCGGCTAAATTGATAGATAGATAGATAGATAGATAGATAGATAGATAGATAGATAGATAGATAGATAGATAGATAGATAGATAGATAGATAGATAGATATAGATAGATAGATAGATAGATAGATAGATAGATAGATAGATAGATAGATAGATAGATAGATACGCTCAAAGTCGCCAAAGTTCGCTAAGAAATGCTTCGCATTTAATATAAAAAAACACTTTCACTACCGTGAAAGCTAAGAAAGTGTATCGCACTGGCACCCAGCGATTGCTATTCCTATAGTCCTAGCTGCTACATTTACCAAAGCGTCAATGACGCCAATGTTGTAAGTTAGCATGACATATTTTCCCAGAACAAGCAGAACCTTTTTAGGCAGATTAAAAAAAATCAGTTTGTGACCTGTGTGCTATTTTCGCTGAGATTTATCCACTTCCTTCTCTTAACAGCAGTCAAGGTTAGCGCCATATGACGCGAGTTTCGTCGACTTGTTTTTTCCGCGAGTTAGAGTCACGTAATGAAGCTGCGCTGCGCCCTCGGCGTCGCTCACCGTCCAATATTACGGGGGTAGGTATTTCCCTTTTGACTAGACTGGAGGTCATTACAGAGCAGTGCCACATTTTTTGAGTGACGAGAACATACGTAAAAGACTAGTTACAACTCGATTTAAAAATATATATCAGCACTAATATTTTAAATAAAATGTTTTTGATTATACCGAATGTTACAGCTTCGTGAAATTAATCGATTGTGTTGAAAATCACAAGGAGATGTAATTGATGACAAGGAATTCATTACTTTTAAAGCGTTACGTCCACACTTCTAGCCCAGCTGGGAGAGCAAAGTGGGATGAGAGGGAGATTATGGCTAAAGCTAAGCGGGTGACAAAGAAGCTAGTGAAGCGAGTTGAGGCTTGCAGAAAAAAGGTTGCCACATAGAGAGAGCGAAGCTGGGTAAAGAGAAGGAGAGCGAAGGTTAGGCTGAGCGAAGCAGGTGTTGTGCAGAGTAAAAACAGTTGAAAACCATCCTGCAAGAGCTTAGGGCCTCGCGTTAACTCCCGCTTGTCCGGCAATGATCAGGCTAAAACGGATGACTCTAGCTCGGCTGTCTATTATGCCTAAGCGATGTTGTCGGTTGAACCCGCGCAGAGTTCTAGCAGTGAAGCTGTTCTTAGTCGAGGCTGTCATGTCCGCCGATCCCCTTATATTGTATTGAGATTCACCAACAAAAAGTGGGTCAACTCCCGTTTAGATATTCGCCACTCTTCCAACCACTCCCGCTGCTCACTACTCCCCTCACTCACGACCACGCCCATTATTCTTCTTGGCACTCCTCCCTATTTATTTAGTAGAAGGCGAAATTCTCGAGGCCTATGTACTGTGAAATGTCAGTGCGCGTTAAAAAAAGCAAGGTGGTCTCAATTTTAGGAGCTCTTCATTACGACCTACCTCGCAATCATATCACGGTTTTTGTGCGAAAACTCTGAAATAGTATATTATTATTATTATTATTATTATTATTATTATTATTATTATTATTATTATTATTATTATTATTATTATTATAAGTATGTATAAAAATTTATTGACAGTATGTAAAGAACACAAAGGCTTCATAACATTCCAGTAATAAGGCACTGTTAAGGTAAGGAAGGAAGTTGGTGATGGCATCCCACTGCAGCCACCAGTTGTAAAGGGCTCGAGGTCGATGGCAGGAAAGGGCGGTCTTCTTTAAGGTAGCTGGCTTCCCGCCGTCGTCCGCATAGCCGATCTTCGCCAGTGAGGGGACGCGTTAAGAGAGGTAGAACGAAGAATTATTTACTATAATGAAGAAAGATAGGAACTGTACAGGGATCCGAAAGATCCCGCAATATGTACAACGGAGATTTAGTTCCTGATTTCGCACATAATTCGCAATATTTACAAAATGTCATCGGCTTTTATAGCCCACCGTCTCCTTACACGGAGGTCCGAAGGAGGCGGTCACCACTCTTGAAACAAAGCAGGGGACGAAGTCTATGTGGTCCACCCACCAGAAAGGGTACAGATATTGTGTCACTCGGCTGGGCGAAACAGTCCAATGATAACAGGAACACATCACAAAAAGACGCAACCGGCCACGCCTTGAAGGCACCGCAGGGCAAGGGGGTAGAGTCCGGAGAGGAAAAGTTGAGCTCCTTCAGGGAGACGGTGGCTAACCAGATTGTCAGCAGTGCTCCATGCTGCTTTCAGCTTCAGGCAGTCCAAACGCTCGATCCTGGGGATGCCTTCTTCGACGTCTTCCCACGCTTCAGGACTGACGGTGCTTTTGTGACGATGTCGCGTCGGCGACGACAATAGCCGAGTCAAGAGGTTGACCTAATGAGACCCGCCACAGTGGCGCCGTCCCTCCCCGCTGTTCGAGCCCGTTCAACAAAAGGCTTGTCTCGCGAAGCTTTCATTGAGACCCGACTGCTTCCTGGAGCATCTACAAGACAGCATCCTGCGGATTGGGCGCTGATGGAGTTGAAAGCCTCCCTAGTAGACCGGCTTACGCACAATGACGTCTGGTCACATGAATTGCCGGGCCAAACGTAACAGCACATACATTTCGGCACATCTATGTATCACGACCAACATCACTACGTTGCAGTGAAGACATTTACTCTATTATAAACGACAATGTTGGCATACATGCACACAAGAACTCAATACGATATCATAATACAATGCTGTAACGGTACAATAGATGCAATGAAACACGATTTGTAACAAATGAAACCATAAACAACTCAACGCGCGCTGTTTAGTGCCAAGTCTCTCGAAAAATGAGTTGTATCCTTTCGTGTTCAACCTTGACAAAACGGCACAATCTATTATTAATATTATTATTTTTATTATTATTATTATTATTTATTCGCGCAGAATTCAAATACATGTCAACCACATTAGTTGCACCAAACTACCACTTTAGCGACAGTGATCGCGTGGTGGCTTTCGCGTGAGCCAAGCGACGCCTCTTCACAAAGGGCATATTCTTGATCTTCTCCACGACATTGTTATTCATTACTCCTGACAGCCAACGCGGGCATTATTGCCATCATAAGACATCGGCCTTGAAGTTTACTGCCTCTCTGGATTTATTGGCGTGCATTGAAGAGTAATAAAGGCAGGTTCGGCCAATGGGTATGCCGCAAACCGGGAACAGATGGGCAAGAAAACAATGACGCATGACTCCATTTCGCAGTGCCACGTTGACAGCTATATTATTGCGGGGCTTGCCCAGGGAAAACGTATAAGTCTTACACTGTTGACATGTCTATATTCGTGAACTTAGCGACCCCATAATGCATTGTGGAGATTCTTACAGTGGACTGGGAAGGGAACGTAAACCACCCAGGACTTGGGTTCATCTACTCTCTTTACACTAAAGGTGAAATCCATGCTTTCGTTGCTTGAATTCACCACGAACCCTCTCTGCTAAGCTAAACACAGTACAGCGTCGCTCACAATACGATAGCCGGATAGTCATCGTATCGGGCATAAAAGTTTTTAAACATTCATAAATTTGCAGCTGTGCGGACAGCTTGACGTCTGCTGACATCATTCTTGAATGATTTCAGCCAGAAGGGTAGGCCGCTGCTCCCTGTGTGACAACTTTTCTCTCTCCATTGATATGATATGCAGGGTTTAACGTCCCAAAACCACCATTTGACTGCAATTCTATAAAAATGCACCAGTAGTTCTCTGCTACATATAACCCAGAGTCGTTATTAATAACTATTTTTTTTCATGAGATATGCCTTTACTCACTTATTTTTTATTCAGTTATGGCAGGCCGCCATTCCTCCTGCCGAGAGATGGCGCCAAGTCCACATGTCCGCGATTCCTGGGAATATTGGAAGACGCCCAAGCTTCGACTTCAAGGGCAGATCGTGATAGCGTAATGGGGCCTCATAGGTGTCACCTTCTCCACTGCTAGCCTGCTTCTGTTCTTGGTGCATCCATCATACCTGCCCCAAGAAAACGACTACTGTGCACGTAACAATGGCGGTTTCCAAGTATCACTGAATGTTGCAAGCATAGTTGCTATGTGGCCAATACACCATAATTATCGCTGTTGTGAATCAGTGAAGAAAGCACTATGCGTCCTTAGGCCAACACGTGAACCTACGCAGTTGTTCACCTTGGTGATGGATCTGCCGCTGGTGATCCGTGTGTCTGAGAACTTTGTGAGGAAGGGGAGGAAAGGGTTTAAAACAAACACTCGGTGCTCAAATTACATGTTTTGACGCTTGGCGTTATTCTACACTTCTGCCACGCATTATATGATACATTACGACTTCTTCCGTTGTACGACATTCATATATTGTTCCTTTCCAAAGCAACTAGAACAAATTTCGTGTTTCTGTGCGGGACCGATTGTGGCATCACGGTTACATTTCATACAAAAGGCTCTACACCTTAGAGACTTTATTCGTCAGCTAGTGTTCCAGCCTGACTGGTATCCGCTGTTCGCGAAATGAACTGCTCTGATTCGGTTTTAGAAGACATTGCTATTTGAAATTTAATTCTGTACAACGCTTAATGTAAGCTTGTAAGAGCGCATTTGGCGACTTTCTGCGCTCTAAAATACATCAGGCACATTTGTAATAAATACAATAAAACAAAAAATCTTGTTTTCCAGTTGAACATTGCCTGCTTGCTACGCAGATGGCCTGGCTTAGATCCTCACTCGGAGCCTCACTCGGAGAAATTTTTTCTCTATTTTATTTGTATCTTGATTTTTTGCTCACGGACAAGATCATCTTTCTTTCACAATCAACGACGTCCACTCCACACGGACGTCGGAATTATCGCGAAACGAGCTTTCTAATGCTGAGTGACTTGTTGGGTGAGTTGGTTCATTTTTAACGAGCTTATGGTGCGAAGAATTCTCTGACGCTCTTGCGTCAAAGTTTTCCTTGTTTCACGATAAATATGGTGGTCAGATGGGGTGTCCCTCCCTCTCTTTCTCACCCCTCGTCGTCCTCAATCCTTCTACGTCATATCCGTGCGTACCGAAGACGCATGGTATGTGAAGGAAGCAGAACTTTTCCAGATGTTAAGATTCTCGGCCACATTATACCTTCCAGGATAGCTTTTTGAAGAAAAAAGGCAGGCTGCAAAGGTAACAAAAATAGCTGTTCTGAAACACGAATGGCATTTACAAAGTTATTCACTTTGATAGAGCTCTGCTATGGATGATGTACAATACCGCGTTGAGGAGATCCAGGTAATGTTTTTGTAGTGTTGCGAAATTTCGGATGAAGAAAGGCATGAATAAGCAGTGGTGCGACCGAGCTCCCCTGAAGCCATCCCCAAAATATCGGTCAGTAATAGTAACTCTACGTGCTAGCAATTGTTCGCAGCTCCGATCGGACAGTTCTCCTCTTACTCTAAATGATTAACTTTTTCTAAACACATATTGCAGCCAAAAAGTCTGTACGGTACGGCTCAGTGCTCTCTCATCTCTCTCACAGTTGAGTACGAAGTATTCAAAATTGTTCGACATTTTTTTCTAAACACAGCTCCACATCATACTCTTAATTGTTAACTTCTTCTAAACACTCAAACTGTGGCACCCACAACTAGTGTGAGCCCCATGGGACGGCTTTCTACTCCCCCACAGTAGAGCGCCTAGTACTCTAAACCGTTAACGACTTTTGAATGCGAAGCGTTTCTTAGCGAACTTTGGCGACTTTGAGCCTTATCTATCTATCTATCTATCTATCTATCTATCTATCTATCTATCTATCTATCTATCTATCTATCTATCTATCTATCTATCTATCTATCTATCTATCTATCTATCTATCTATCTATTTATCTATCTATCTATCTATCTATCTATCCATCTATCTATTTATCTATCTATCTATCTATCTATCCATCTATCTATCTATCTATCTATCCATCTATCTATCTATCTATCTATCTCTCTCTCTATCTAGCCGCCTATGACTTTTAACTCTCCTGGCCGTTTCGATAATGGTACCGATACCAAACTTTGTAAGGCATAACGTGACTGTATGAAGAACATATTTGAGTTGTCATAACATGAAAATCACGACATGTCTTGAATGTCATGATTTACATTTCATGATCCTGCAGCTCTTGCGGTGGTTTCGTTCACGTGGCAGATTGCAAAACTGGTATGGTAGGCCATGATTGCATGGCGAACACAAGCGACAGACCTCAACATAAAAACCATGACATGCGTGTGAGGTAATCAAGACTGCATACCACGCTCATGATGCCCACGTGGCCGTTTCGCTAACCTCACATATACCAAACTTGGTTTGACAGTACGCAAATGGATGACGAAGGTATGTGACTGGTGCAAACATGATAGTCATGAGATGCGTGTCATGTAACAACATGACTACATGCCTCGCTCACGATGCGCTGATGGCTGTTCTACCAGCTTCACTTATACGAAATTTGGCATTATGGGACGGGAATCGAAGACGAAGATATGTGACTGGTGCAAACATGATAGTCATGAGATGCGTGTCATGTAACAACATAACTATATGCCACGCTCATGATCCGCTGGCGGCCGTTCCGCTAGCTTCACTTATACAAAATTTTGTATTACGGTAGGTTAATGAAACACGAAGGTATGATACTGGGGCAAACATGACAAACATTAGATGCGTAACACATAACAACGTGACTACATGCTACGCTCAAGATGCGCTCGCGGCTGTTTCGCTAGTTTCGCACGTACCAAACTTGGTATTACGCGACGTTAACGGACGACATAGGTAACTGACACATCCGAACATAATAACCACGACATGCGTGTCATGTAACACTTTGATGATGCGCTGGCGGCCGTTCCGCTAGCTTCACTTATACCAAATTTGGTATTACGGGAGGTTAATGAAACACAAAGGTATGATACTGGTGCAAACATTTTAATCATGAGATGCGTGTCATGTGAGAACATGAATGCATGCCACAGTCAGGGCGCCAATACATTTCCACGTGACGCGGTGCGCGTGCTCGCCGTCGTTCATTTCGTCGAGTCACGCCGGCGTTGCCATGCCAGGTGCTGCTCCAGGCGTGGCAACGCCGGCGTGACGCGACGAAATGAACGCCGGCGAAGCACGCGCACCACGTCACGTCGAAAGTATTGGCGCCTTGACTGTGACATGTAGTCATGTTGTTACATGACACGCATCGCATGATTATTATGTTTGCAGCTGTCACATACCTTTTTCATCCATTCACGCACTGTAATACCAAGTTTGGTATATGTGACGCTAGCGAAATGGCCGCGAGCGCATCATGAGTGTGGCATGTAGTTAGGTTGTTACAGGGCACGCATGTCATGATTTTCATGTTAGGGTCTGTCGCTTGTGTTCGCCATGCAATCATGCCATACTCTACCAGTTTAGCAACATTCCATGTAAAAGAAACCACCGCAAGAGCTGCAGGACCATGAAATGTAAATCATGACATTCTGCTTATCTACCAGATGTGTACACGTCTGCGAAATCCTCTGCAAGGGTTTGCA